>CAEGAE010050052.1:0-44778 GCA_903067095.1 Girardinus metallicus
AGCAACACTTCCTCTTATTTTACAGTTTAAATGAAGGCAGTAACTCAAAATGAACCAAACTACAGCGCCCCTACTGGGTATTATGGGTAACAACCTACAATCAGCACATAAAACATGGAACGGGCATTTACAAACTGCTTATTTTTCTGTGTTGTATTTGTTTCTGAAAACACATTCCTAGTCAGTTGCGTTCAAAGAAATAACTTGTTCAATTTAATTCAATATACAGTTATGTCCAAAATTTTCACAAAACTGGGTTATGTTAAGTATATAAATGGACCTTTACTGTATTTAGTAAAACTTAGCAAAAATACTTTGCAGTTCCAACTTCACTGACTAAAGTTAGTGTGGCAATCACTGAATTTTGCTTTACTTATCTAGTTTTAATAGATGTAGTAGTCTTAGCTTGATTTATTGTCAACAGTTTCCACAGTGTAGTTCAGGACATTCAAATCACACCACTTTTGAACAAACATTTAAATTAAACAAAGCATCTGGTAAAGTATATTAATACTGTCCTTCTTGTAGCTCAAGAACCAACTACCAGAAGACATTTTTGAGGCTTTATTTTGTTAACTTTAAAGGTGTTCATGATGAGTACCTAGGATTTCTCTCTGTAATTTCAACTTCTCAGTTACAAGCCATAATTACTTTTGCACCAAAATATCTTCATAATAATCTTCATACCATTAGTTTCTTCAGAGTGAGCTTCTGAGCATGTGCAATGTCTTCTTAACGCCATATTACATAAGACTTTGCAAAGGAACATATTGGGTTGTTGAATTCACTCAGCCCGGTTATGTTGCATTAAAAATCAGTTTTTGTTACTTTAACAAAGATTTTAAGTTAAACTTACTAATAAAACAGTACAATGTGCTTTTTTGTGCTATGTTTGAAATACCAAAATATATATATATGAATTAATTTGGGCATAGCTCTATATATTTAGTTCAACAATTCACTAAGTTCAAAACTTTGAAATGCCTTGTTGCTGAAAATGTGCTATCCACCTTATTCCTGGGAGGCTTACTGGGGAAACGATTATGGGTCTTACTTCCGGCTACCAGAAGTAGGAGTATTTTACTGTAATTTGTAGGGTTTTTTTCAAGTCTATATTCATAGTAGAAGTTAGTTCTCTCTTTTTGGCTATAATACAATATTTAGTACGTAATATTTGTTTATGGACACGCCATCTGCTATCTGAGAGCTGCTCAGTATAGAGGATCGTAATCATGAGTTTAATCACAGGGAGCAACAGGAACACAGTGTTAAGTTTTGTAATGTGAGTTAGCAGCGCTGCTAGCAGCTCGTTTCTCTGAAGAATGGACGGTAATAAAGGAGAGAAAAGCAGAAAAGCAGGTCAGAGTTTTGAGCTGCCGCTTTGTGCCGACAGTGTAAAACACCAGGGGCCTCATGCATAAAAGAATGCGCGGTTTTCACACTAAAACTTGGCGTATGGCAATATTTAGAAAAGTGCTGCGCACGTGGCTGGTCATCTTTCCTTTTTACATCCCAATTTGCGTGAAGTAGAGCGCAACTGCTGGCCCGTCGAGTCGCCACCCATAAATACATGTAAATTAGTGTAAATTCCCGGAAGTCTGCTACCACAAGCAGTAACCATGGCAACGTCCTTGTTTGTAGCAGTATAAATATTTATAATAATAATAACTATATATTTTATTTAAAAGGTGCTTTAAGGACACATAAGGTCACCTCACAAAAATAAAAATACATTTTAAACTAAAAAAAATAAATAAATAAAGAAAGAGTTCGTGCAAATGCCTGTTTGAACAGTAGCGCTTTCAGTCGGGATTTAAAGACAGACAGTCCTTTAAGTGGGAACGTGGATGTTTATTCTAAATAGTAGAAACATGTGCAGAAGTTGTACATGTAAAGAATAGAGATGCTTTCAGCGGCGCATTCACAAAGCGGGCGGCTCGACTGAAGGATGACTGCAGCTGGACCGGTACCGGTACCGCACGGCTCTTTAAGTTTTGCTCAGAGCTCCTGGATGATCAGTCTGGATTAATCTAAACGCCAATAAACCATCATCAACATTTCCCAGCAGATCAATATGATCAATCACTCCCTCTGAGTTCCTTTGGCTTTGGCTCTGATGGAGCCAAAGCCCTCCACATTTACGCGGCTCACTTTCGCGCAGCTACTTGAATACATGTGGTTGTATACACACCTTGATCACCTTAAAAATAAACAAACCTGTCTGGAGTTAACCTGCTGATCCAACCCTGTTTTCTTTTTCAATCAGAATGAAATGACCCCATAGATGGATTTCATGTGCTTCAGCGCACAGACCAATCTTTATGAGACGAAAAATGAGGAAAGGTACTATTTACATTCGAGTGAGGTTTTCACATCCTTTTGTTTTTATTGTCTTTATTTGTGTGCGTGTTGTTATTGTCTGAGGAAGAATGCCGTTCAGTTTCATCGTATACGTTTAAACAATAAAATATTAAAATCATGAAAAAACATCGGGTTTGAAACTTCTTGGTCTAAATAACACTGAATGTGTATTTAGTTGAGTTTTGACGCTTTGTAGTTTGATATTGTCCACAGAAAAAGTTTGCGTGGCTGCCGCACATTTTCACGCCAGCGAAAAAGTGTGCATATATTTATGCAAACTTTGACGCAAAGTTATTTTTTATACATGCTGACTTATACGTAAAATAGGACGCCGCACATTTTTT
Source organism: Girardinus metallicus (assembly GCA_903067095.1). Lineage (NCBI taxonomy): Eukaryota > Metazoa > Chordata > Actinopteri > Cyprinodontiformes > Poeciliidae > Girardinus > Girardinus metallicus. The sequence continues at coordinate 2,706 of CAEGAE010050052.1, forward strand.
GTGCGCACTCACGCTTTATGCATGAGGCCCCAGAACTACATAATATTAGCTTGGTGTGATGTGAATTTTATTTTTCGTTTGAATTTAAAAAATAATCAAGTTCATTATTTGACTCTTTATCATCATGTTTGGGCCAGCAATCATTTTTTATAAGACAAAATAAAATATCTAGGTTTATTTAGTCCATGACAATCAGATCTTTGAGGTTCTCTGTTGCGGAGTGTCGCTGCAAATCAGTCTGGAGCGCAACTGTTGCGTTCCAGACCATAATACGGAGAATCTCCCCATTGGACTATAACCGAGCCGAATCACACATTAACCTGTTAAAGATAGCAACTTGCCACTGGAAAGTGTCTGCCCTTGCGGAGCTCGGGTAGCTGTTGTGCCGTTCGTGGCTAATAATCAGACAAAGTTTAGTTTGTGGCTGCAGCAAGTGTGTTTTGTGAATGTGCTCCCAAAACAAAAGCAGTAGTTTTCATCGTCTACCGACGGATAAGGAAACAAAAAGAATTTGGCTAAAAAGTTAAAGTTTGAAGAGAGAATCCAAAATGCTTTATGCGTGCTTATTTCGTTGTGTGGACAAAAAGCCAACGGACGAAACCCACATCTGTATCCAAAGCAACTGAGTCAGCGAAGTAGCTACAAGAATTCGCTAGTGCGGGTTATTTCTTCAAGTCGCCATCCCTCCCCGCATTAGCTGCAGGTATCGGTAAAACAATATTGCCACATTTAAGCTGTGATAGCTGGAGTTCCCACATATTTTATAGCCTAAAACTTACGCGGAAAGTCAGTTTGCGAGTTGCGAATCATGTAAACAAATGGCGGTTCTGGTTTGCGGCGGAAGTCGCGCTCATAAATCATGCAAAGCCTCTTGGGGGCTAGGAATAAGGTGGATAAATAAAATTACCTTACCTTGATTTTTTTTTTGAGTGTGTGTTGCAGTGACTGCTAGGATTAGGGTTAGTTGTTAAGTTATGTGAAACGTTTATGTGCATAAAAAAAATCATAAAAGTTTTTTCCCAAAAAATGTAGCTAAAATCTCATCTTGTTCTCAGGAACTCGTTGTGATATATTTTCGAGCTAGATGTATAATAGAAACCTTTAGATCAGGATTTAAGAGAACAGAGAGAAAGCCAGGAGGCTTTAACTGCTTCTCACATGAATGAGTGAAGTGAACTGAGATCAATCAGGGGAGGTGTGTCACTGCAGGGAGGGTCTGTTTCAACATGCTTCCTGTTCATTAAATCAAAGAAAATGAACAGCCATCCTAAGAGTCTGCTCTGACTTGTAAAAGACAGATTATTTTGCTCCTCTATAACCTTCTCTCTCTTTTCTCACTGTTTGCATGCTTTCTCAGGCTGTCTTCAGCTCTAGCATTAGCTCGTTAAGCAATTATTTACAGTCCACAGGCCGTTTTGTCCCTATGTGCTCCTTCCTTTGATGTTTGATTTCTACTTAGCCTTCTAGCCGCTCCCAGACCCTGCCTGCTGTGCCGCGGAGTGTGTTGGTAGCACTGTGTCTTGTAGCAAGAAGGTCCTGGGTTCAATTCCCGGCCCGGGGTCTTACTGCATGGAGTTTGCATGTTCTCCCTATGCATGCGTGGGCTCTCTCCGGGTACTCCGTCTTCCTCCTACAGTCCAAAAACATGACTGCCTAGGTGTGTGTGTGCATGAATGGTTGTTTGTCTTGTTTGTCTCTGTGTTGCCCTGTGATGGACTGGCGACCTGTCCAGGGTGTACCCCACCTCTCGCCCGAAACGTTTGCTGGAGATAGGTACCAGCACCCCTCCTGACCCCACTAGGGACAAGGGTGTAAAGAAAATGGATGGATAGATAAATAAAACATTATTTGTGGTGAAAAACTTACACTGCACATCACTCTGTCCACACTGTCCAAGAGAAGAGGGGTTGTGGCAGCATCATGCTGAGGGGATGTTTTCTTTGGAAGGACCAGGGTTTCCATCCTATATGACTGACTGACCTTGAGCTTTTATGAAGTAGAATGGGAAACCTTTCATTTTGGTAGAGATAAACAGCTAATGGCAACTCATCAATACCTTGAACTGTTGTTCAAGGTATTGATCAGGATGCTGAATACTTAATAGATGTCCTTTTCTTATTAATTTGTAAACTACTTTGTGTTAGTCTGTCATGTAAATCCCAATAAAATGCATGTAATCTTAAAATTGTAAAATGACAGAATCTAAAAAATGAAAGGGATGTGAAAGTTTACCCACTTTGTGTAGAGACACTTCATCCATCAGGGGTGACTATTCAGTTAAATAAAGATCTTGGGGATTTAAACCACATCCTTTCCTTCTTGTTGTGTGCATAACTGCACGCAACAAGAAGGACGGAGATTTCCACCTCCTCTGTCTGGGAATTCCTGCATTTTCCAGAAATGCTTTTGACATACGTCAGAGAGCAGGTAGAAACCTGTAAAATCGAGTTTACATATGCAGGTGGAGCCCACATTAGTGATGTGGTATCATAATTATAGAGAGAGAAAGTTCTGATCTGTCCAGGTGTGCAGAAGAAAAGGTATCTAATGACATTGCAGTGTAGTTTTGTTTTGCCCCAGAGCCCAACGTGAATCCTCTGGTTCTCTGCCAGCACAGGTCTGATGACATTATTCTACATATTCTTGTTGAATACAGCTCCAGTATATAATATGTCAGAGAGCACGTAAATGTCTGCTTGGGCCAGATTAATGCTGCTGGACTGCTGATAACATTTAAGCTGATAATAATATTTATTTTGTTTATTTTTTTATAAAAAAACAAAACAAAAAACAAAAAAACAAAAGCATGACTAAGCTTGAATATATGGCCACATTAAAACTTAAAAAAACCTGAATGTTAACATCCAGTCTCTGGCAGTCATTGGGTGGAAGGCAACACTCTGGACAGGTTGCCTGTCCATTGCAGTACATCAAGTCAATACATTTTTTTTAATACAGACATGTAGGCTTAATGAATAGTATTTTTAATATCCTACATAGTTCTATTATAAAAGTTGTACAGTGAAAATAGTTGATAGTAAATGCAGCTTACAGAGATGGAAATCATATATGCATATCTAAAGCTTTAATATATAAACAGCTGTTGTCCATTGGTAGCAGCCAAGGTGTTGAGGGGATCTGTTTTGGTGGCCTTAGAATCGTTTTTTGAAGATAATGTGGTCCAACTGGCTTCATCTGGTCGTGATCTACAGTTTTCACTGGAGCGGTTCGCAGCCGAGTGTGAAGCGGCCAAGATCAGGATCAGTCCCTCCAAATCTGAGGCCATGGTCTTGAACCAGAAAAGGGTAGAGTGCTTACTCTGGGTCGGAGCAGGAGAATGATAGACGGGTTGGCGCAGTGTCTGCAGTGAAGCAGGTGCTGTACTGGTCTGTCGTGGAGAAGAGAGAGCTGACTCAAAATCGAAGCTCTTGATTTACCAGTCAATCTACGTTCCTACCATCAACTATGGTCATGAGCTTTGGATCATGACCAAAAGAACGAGGTCACGGATGCAAGGGGCCGAAATTAGTTTTATCCATAGGGTGTCTGGGCTCTCCCTTAGAGATAGGGTGAGAAGCTGCTGCTCCTTCACATAGAGAGGAGCCAGTTGAGGTGGTTCAGGCATCTGATTAGGATGCCTCCTCGTCGCCTCCCTGGTGAGGTGTTCCAGGCACATCCCACCAAGGGAGGCCAAGGGGAAGACTTGGGTGGTCTGGAAAAGCTTGGGGATACCCTCGGAGGAGCTGGCCCAAGTAGCTGGGGAGAGGGAGGTCTGGGCCTCCTTACTTAGTCTGCTACCCCAATGACTCAACCCTGGATGAGCGGAAGAATGATGGATGGATGGATGTTGTCCATTAACATTTGTAATTGTGTGGGATAAGCAAAATGGCAAGCCCAAATCATCAACCCTCCACGACTGTGCTTGATCATGAAATGTTTGCAGGATGTGCTTGTGCTAATTTTCTTTCCAGTTTTTTGAACTGAGGTTACCTTCAAAGAGCAGGGCTTATCTAAAACATGGCTTCCCTGCTAAATAGTGTAAGAGTGAAGCAATAGGAAGAAGATTCCTCACAAAGTGAAGTGAAACTGTTTTCATTGCTGATTCACTGTTGCATGAGTAATGTTTTGGCAGAGCTTTCCATTCCAGGTGTTCACCCTGAATTATTTTAACTGTCACACCTGGTGTATGAAATAAAAGAGAGTATGAAAGGTTAGACCCCATGTTGTTATGGTCTTGAACAAGCAAATTCAATCAAGGTTCACAGTGATTAGATTAGAATGTGTGATTCATTCATTCAGCTGTTTATTTAATATTTTTATGCACACAAGGTAAATATTGGTCATTGATAGCAGTAGAGTGGTTTGAACTGAAATGAACACATACAGCCTTGAATTTGATCCTTTCTACACACTTGGTTTCTGAATTCCAACATAGCCTGACTGAGAAAAAGCTTCAGCTGTTAAGAAACATTTGATGTCATGCGAAGGTAAAGGCCTTGGCTCCAGGTCAAGGGTCAGCTCTGTCTCAAACAACAATTTTAAAAGACGTCAGGGGCCAAAGAGCTGGAGCTCCCCAACGAAGCCCTTCACTAGGACCTAAAGACGTTTTGTTCTTTGCTTTTAAAAAGATGTTCCTTTTAATGTTTCATTGTGCTGATTTTGACATGATCAGCTGCTGAGATCTGGAGCCCCTCACTGTTCATGTAAGCTGGTCTTAAGAACCCCCGCTTAACCCCCTGCCTGCTCTCCCTAGTAACAACCGCCTCTCTTAGTATGGCTCCTCCACTTCAGAGGGAGCTCATGATTGGTCTATATTTTTATATCTAATTGCTGGAGAAGAACAGCCGTGTTTCAGGTGGTGGGTGTGGAACTGAAATCTGTGGCAGTGTTAATTCTCAGTGTTAATAAACCGGGACAGTGCAAAAATAGTTTTTTCCTGCTTTTTGAAGGAACTGATTATGTTAAACACAGAAAGGCATGCAAGCTCTGTGTCACGTTCTGCACACTATAAAACAGAATTTGTGTTTAAGTAAGCAACCTTTCTGAAAGTGATATGGAAATCGATGTCATTAATAGTTTTTGGGTTTATCTACTGCAATTTTGTTTTCCTATTTTGTGCTTATGGTTCATAGTGCTAGACTGTGAATGCTAAATGCAAATGTTTCTACTATAAAACTGAGGCACAGGAACTGCAGGACTGAGCATAAGAAGCATCGTTTTCACTTCACTGAGGCTCTGCAAGCTACGTTATAGCAAACTTACATGCTATTTATGGGAATTTAATGAGCGCTTAGCATAAAGTAGTGCAACACTGATGTAAAAGAATGAAGGTATATGGTTTTCAAAATGTCTAACAATTGAAAATCTGTGATGGGTATTTCAGCCTCCATGAATCCAGACGGCTACAGCTCCAAATGTAGGTCTTCAGGGATCTGTCTGAAATTTCTTTTCTCTTTGGAAAATACACCGAGCTCAATCTAACTAAACCATAGTTTCTGTGAACAAAAACATTCCACGTCTTACAGCAAATTCTTGGTTAAATTTACAGTGGGGAAAAAAAGCATTTAGTCAGTCACCAATTGTGCAAGTTCTCCCACTTAAAAAGATGAGAGGCCTGTAATTGATATCATAGGTAAACATCAATTATGAGACAAAATGAGAAAAAATCACATTGTCTGATTTTTAAAGAATTTATTTGCAAATAAGGGTTGAAAATAAGTATTTGGTCACCTCCAGGGACTCAAATCTTGCATTGCCAGACGTGTCCCCCTGCTTAAGCAGGGGGACGGGCGCGTCTGAAGTTTGCTAGAGAGCATTTGGATGTTCCAGAAGAGTATTGGGAGAACGTCATATGGTCAGATGAAACCAAAGTAGAACTGTTTGGTATAAATACAACTCGTCGTGTTTGGAGGAGAGTGAATGCTGAGTTGCATCATAAGAACACCATACCAACTGTGAAGCATGGGGGTGGCAACATCATGCTTTGGGGCTGTTTCTCTGCAAAAGGGACTAGGACGACCAGAATGAATGGGGCCATGCATTGTGGGATTTTGAGTGCAAACCTCCTGCCATCAGCAAGGGCATTGAAGATGAAACTTGGCTGGGTCTTTCATCATGACAGTGATCCCAAGCACACTACCAGTGCAACAAAAGTGTGACTTTATAAGAAGCATTTCAAGGTCCTGGAGTGGCCTAGCCAGTCTCCAGATCTCAACCCCATGGAAAACCTTTGGAGGGAGTTGAAAGTCCATGTTTCCCGCTGGCAGCCCCAGAACCTCACTGCTTTGGAGGAGATCTGCTTGGAGGAATGGGCCAACATTCCAGCAACGGTGTGTGCCAACCTTGTGAAGACTTACAGAAACAGTTTGACCTCCGACATTGCCAACAAAGGATATATTACAAATTATTGAGATGAACTTTTGTTATTGACCAAATATTTATTTTCCACCCTTATTTGTAAATAAATTCTTTAAAAATCAGACAATGTTATTTTCTGAATTTTGTTTTCTCATTTTGTCTCTCATAGTTGAGGTCTATCTGTGGTGTCAATTACAGGCCTTTCTCATCTTTTTAAGTGGGAGAACTTGCACAATTGGTCACTGAGTAAATACTTTTTTCCCCCACTGTAAGTCTAGACCATCATACAAATAGGCGTCGATCTGAAGCACTCTGTTGTATTTCTGATTGTATGTTTAAAGTCCCTTAAGTCTCAAGTTTTCTGCAGCCTCTAACAGGCTTTTTTCCAACACTGTCCTGGATTTAGTGCCGTCCACCTTCCCATCAACTCTGGCCTGCTGAAGAAAAGCTTCCCCACAGCATGATGCTACCACTTGTATGTCTCCTAATACATCACACCACTTGCAAAACACAACCAGGTCATAAACCTGCCTCTGCCATATTTTAGGTAAAATTACACTTTGGGTTTTTGGATGGGTTGTCTAGTTACTTTGCTACTGTGTTCTTGCACAGTTTGGTCAGAACTCAAAGACGTGCAGTGTTGTGGATAATGTAATGAAGAAATAATGGTTTCAGGTTTAAAAACCTGGTTATTAGTGCATTGTCACAAGCAGGTTTCATTACTTGATATTTTAGGGTTGGATATTGTTCAGTGGACATTTGAGCAGTAATGTCAGTGAAAATGATATTATTGCAACTAAGACAAATACTTGCAGCATTATTAAAAGTGCTCAGACTGTAACTAATCTCAAGTGAAATGATTATAAGGGCAACAGGAGCAAACCCGCTGGATCATGGTGTTTTTGTTCCTTGAGGACAAGCTAAAGTGCCTTTTTTATGTTGCCCTTCCCTGCCTGTCCCTCATCTCATATTATTTCCTTCTTGGCTCCGATGAAGTCAGGGCTGAATATCCTGAGAGAGGGGAAGATGGTGGAGGGGGCAGAAAAGCCTTTTACTGAGCAGGAAAACGCTTTATGGTTATCAAGCTAACACAGGCCTTGCTGTTACACCCTGTGTTTGTGTTTCCTTCATTTTTCTATTCTCTTCTAGCTTTTCCTCCACTTATTTCTTCTACATTCTTGTAAAACATGGAGATGTTTGATAGGAGATCAGTCCCCCCTGCCCTCCCTTTTTATGTGCACTAACAACTGCCATTTTCCAAAGTTCTATGGATACATTTGGTGGAGTCAGGCAGACCTGTTCAATGGAATGTCATTCAAAGGTTTAGATGATTTACACCAGAGGTGCTCAACGCAGCACCGAGAGAGAATACATATAAAAAATTCACTTCTAGACACTCAGAGTTCACAAAAAATTAATTTAAAGGCTAAAAAAGTGAATTTTGCATGATATGTTCTCTTGAAATCAAAACACAGTGCATAGTTTATTCATCCAGTTTATTTATCCAGCTTTGCTGTTATGGGTCAGTTCATGGCCTTTAAAAGTCTTACATTTTTATTTCAAGATCAGAGAATAACCCTCTATGCAGATGACACTCACCTATTGGTACCAAGTTCAATAATTATATTTGCTATATAACAAGTATAACTAGATGTAATATCTAATTTGGATATTTTTTCATTCAAACAAATCCCCCTGTCATTCACCTTATCTAACAAATTATGTTATTTTAATTTCTTTGTACTTTTGTTGTTTGCAGATGATGAGCTGCTGATTGAACGAAGCATCTACAAAGGGAAGATTAATCCCGGCGAGGGGAAGCAGCCAGTAGAACATAAAAGCTTCATCGCCACAATTAAATACACCATGCGTGTGCGCTGTGATGAACACTACTATGGCATGAGATGCAACAACGTATGTCGTCCCCGTGACGACTATTTTGGACATTATGTGTGCGACCATTTTGGGAAGAGACATTGTATTGAAGGCTGGGAGGGAGAGGATTGCAAAAAAGGTGAGCAGATACAGAAGAATACACACTAACAGGCAATAGAGTTGCAAATTAAAAACATACTCTAAATTTTTGGACACAGGTCAGTTCAATGAACAAAATTTGAACATAAAAATAAGTGAAAAAAGAACTATTTTCTTCACTTTGACTTTTCTTGTCTTCCTAATTAGGAGTTGATGGTTTTCTTTTTTTTTTTTCTTGAGAAATTCAAAGGCAGTGGAACAAAAAAAGAGTAGAGTCATAAGTAGAGCAGCTGGGCAGAATAAGAACTACACAGAAATGCTTCCTTAGGTCATTGATCACATGTCCAAAGTCAGATCTGACTTCCTAGTTTGCCATTTTGGAAAAAGCTCAGAGGCTGACGGAAGTTCATGTAGAGTGTCACTTCAGAAGAATCTGAAGAATGCTTCTAAACTCCTGTCAGTGCTGAACAGCACTCCCAACTCTTTCACAGTTTGTTTCCCATCCACTGCAAAAATAACAGCAAGTCCATTCCACAAACAAAGACACAAATTCAGATGTCCAGAGCAATATTGAGGTTTTTTTGCGCATTGAAATAGGTAATCAGTAGGAATCTTTCTCATAACTCCAAAATATGTTTTCTTTTTTTCTCTCAAAGCCATCTGTAAACAGGGATGTAGCTCATTACATGGGACCTGCAGCACCCCTGGGGAATGCAAGTAAGTCAGCTCTTTTAAGCATGTGTATGTTTGTCCCTGTTTGTTCCTCTTGTTGGAATTTATTCATGTCAGATGATGGATTTAATTCTTACAAACACATAATAATTTATAATTTATTATAAATTTATTTGTTTATATCTAGTCATTTTGAACTATTCACTCTTTATTATTCACTCTTAGGTATATATATATATATATTATACAAACTTTGTATTTATCACCTAAGATGGAGTAGCTTTCAACAAATAAGTAATTTAATAAAGTATATTCTATTCTTTTCTATTCTAACACAGGCTACACAGTGTAACTCCCCTTCCTAATCTTGCAAAGTGCCCTTCATCGTCCAAGTTCATCGTTTTGCTCTGCTCTGAGACCCTTGCTCTGCTTCCTGTCATGAAGCTGGCCTGCTCCTGGCCATATACACGCACGCACACGTTTGTCACGCTGTCTTTGTGGGGACATTCCATTAACTTCCATGCAATTCTACAGCTTAGCCCTAGCACTACTCCTAACCAAAACTCAATTCACACCTTAGTCCTAAACCTAACCCTACATCCAAAAACATAATTTCCCCTTGTGGAGACCAGGCTTCAGTTCCCACAAGGAGCAGTGGGTCTCCACAATGCAATATGTGTCAGGAAAATGGGCCCCACAACGCATCAAATACACAGCACATGTACACCCACACACACGCAAGCAGTTAGAATGAGACAGACATGACTTCCTTCTGCCCTTTCTGTCGTCCTCCATGACTATTTGTAGCTCTCATCACCTTGTCCTGTTTTGCACCTTGTTGCTGAAGCTTGACAATATTGACAAGAACATATTGTACTGTTGGAAGCAGGTGGCATAGTGTTGCGATTTAGTTTGAGTTCATCTTTAAGATGATGAATGCTTGGTTCTATAAGCATTGAAGTAGCACTTTTAAACCGTTTGTGTGTCGGCATTCTGCATCCTCTAGACAAATAATACTGGTTAATTGTTTGCTACTAAAGTTGACATCTGCTTCCTCTTGAGAGTCGGTTTCATATTTACTGTTGAGTTTGGATTATATTTGATTATCGATAGTTTAAATTGTAGAATGTTTAACCAGATAAAACATAAACAGGATTATTTTACACTAAACAGATTTTTTTAAACATAATTTGAGGTTTAAACCTTTACCCTATTTGTGACGACACAAATAGGGAGCATTTATCAGGCTTTCATCGGCATTAGGACTTCCTTAAAATTGGAAAAGCAAAAAAAAAGTCAATGAGAACTACTCAAGGAATACTCAAACATTAACTGAATTATTCAACACTTCTTACAGATTCTCTAACATGCATTTTGTCTGCAACATATTTTCTTTTGTTAACAATAAACTATATTTGGTGTTATAACATAAATACATGAGTAGTTATTATATTACAAAAAATCTGGTACCATTCATGTCAAAGCAATATTATGTGTCATCTTACATTGGGAACTCCTGCATACAGATCACTAATTGTGTGGACACATGCTATTAAAGTTGCTTTCTTGATCAAATATATGTCCTTAACGTTGTTCATTTTAAAGTAATATCTTTATTTATCAGAAAGCATTGTCCTCCCATGTCTCTTCTTGCCATTTCCTGACTGAAACACAAAATAGAGGCGCTAGCAAAATAAATGTGTCTGTGCTGAAGCACTCAGATATAGGCTATGTAAACTGTAATGATACAACCAGCTCGCAAAATATGATAATACACTATACTGATGCAGAGATGACACACAACTAAAGTAAAGGTTTCATAAATTACCATTTGTGATATTTTAAAGAGTCAGTAGTTAGCCTATAGTTTTCTAGTGAAGACTACTTTTGAGTTTTTATTTTGAGTTTTGTCTAATTTTAAAGAAATTAATAAATCTTAAACAATTCAGTAGCACTTTCCAAGACACTAGTTTAATGATACATTTTTTGGGCTATGTGAACTTGGTGTGATGCTAGATTTGATATACAACTTTTACATAGTTATCTTCAAGCTCCAATCTGTGATGATGTACATTGATGTAGTTAATTTAAGTTCTGTTTTAACAACGCAAAGACACTGAGTTGCCAGCAGACAAATAAAGGTAACAGCGCTGAGAGCTTGGAAATGCCAGGAAAGCAGTGAGAAGGAGGGGTTAGGGCGTTTTAAAGGTGCACATTTGATTTAGTTAAGCACTCATAAATAATGAAACTGACATTTCTCACTGAAAATGGCCAGAGGATTGGTGGAAAGAGAGGAACACCCAGGAATGTGCCTCAACATGTGATCTGAAGCTTTATGGCTGTGAGGGAAAACACACACAAATTGACTCCTGTGAAAAGAGAAGAGAGGATAAGAGCTTCTTTATTATGGATTTCTGGGTCATTGTTTAAATTTATCAAAACAGATGCAGAAAAAGGGGCTTCTTAATGTGCAATGGGTAAATCAGTTGGGCCTGCTGGTTCTCACAGGAACTTGGTTCAGGAAAAATTAGAACATGACTTACAATGCTCTCTTGCTATAGAAAACGGAGTTTTCCCAGCTCATGTTCACTTTCCTTAGTTTTTTTTTCTCTCTCTGAATTATAATTGTTCTATACTTTTCACTGCCACTTTCTTTTGATGAATGGGACATCACAAATGACAATCACTCTCTCATATATTATTAAAACGTGTCTACATTTTTGTCGGAAATGAATGATTGTGACTCAAATTTCACATCATCGTCTCAGAAAGTGCCAGATATATGATTTTGCTCCCAAGCGAAATCATATATATTGACAAAATTATTTGCTCACCCATCCAAAATATAGGAATCAGGTGTTCCAATCACTTCCATGAGTTCTGACCAAACTCAAATTCTGCTCCAGGACTCCTACAGCCTTGAACCAGCACTGCAAGATGAGTTAAATCCGCTGCACTGCGCAGAGATGCGCAACAAACAGGAGATTTAATTCAATGGTGCTAATGTGGCTTAGCTCTTCCATTTCGTGTCTGTTGAGTTTTTAATAAGAATCACAGAAACTGTTGTGGTTGCTCAAGTTTGAGGGTCGAGTTTTTCAGATCTCCGTGCGGCCGTGTGCATCAACTCTGGCTGACTAAGTGGACAAAGCATTTGATATGGTTTGGTGCACCCTTTAACTGGAAAAATAATACTAAAAATAATACTAAAATAATATAAAAACCAGCCTGATGCGTGATTACGAGGCGAGCGCGAAAGCTCCTCACCGGGCTGAAGCTGCATGATGAGTGGTTAGCGCTGGTTCGTTAACCAATAACGTTCCGACCACAGATATAAACTTTACAGTGAAGACAGAGCCACACGCTGGGGGGCGTCTTGAGATGTAAATGCCGTACATAATTCTGTCCACAAAGATAAATCATTCTCACCACTCGCTCAACGCGCAAATGGCTGCAAACAGACGCGAGACTACAAGTTATTCCTGCGGTTCACATAGAACTGCGCAACCAGAGCTAACGCGGTTCGTTTTGAACTCTTTACCTTGATATAGAGTTTTCCAAAGAAAAATAACGACCCACACTGGGTTGATGTAAATATCCATACAGGTTAGCCTGTGTCCAGTTCTAGTGAAAGGAGGCGCGCTGAGATAAACTTGATAAAGCAGCGGCAGCGCGAGGCAATGCGCAGAGGCGCCAGCTGTGTGATCGGAATGCATAAACTATAAACCTTTTAGAAATAAATCTGCTTCGCGGGGGAAACGCTCAGAACAGAGACACTTGCAATCCAGCTTAAAGATTTAACCAAAAAAAAAAAAAAAAAACATTAAGTGATTTTTTTTCTTTTTTTTTTTTTTTTTTTTTTTACCAATTATTAGTTTTTCTAAAAATAAAAACAAGCGATCTTAGCCTGGCGGGGGGCCTAGCAAAGCATGGTGGGCCGACAGGCTTATAATACGCTGGGAGAAACCCTGTAGTGTGAAGCTTTATTAATGATGATGTCATCGTCAATAACAATCAGAGACAACATCGTCCCTGAATGTAAGCAGTAGATCTGTCACAAGATGTTGCTGATTGGGTTTAACAGCTTACCCGTCATGAAATGAAGCAGCGCTACGTTAGACATGCTTTACTGTCACAAGACATATTGTGGCATTTAGTTAAAAAATACTAAACAACAATGGAAAGTCACATTTTTCTCTAAAATATACTTAGTAGAAATATGTGGCAGTTTTTTTGTCAACATTTAAATAGAACAGCCGAAGAGAACTTGAATCAGTAGTCAGATGATTCAAAGCTTGATAAAAGTTGAAATGGATCGGATGTTTTGTGAGGTGACTGATAACTTTCAGTAAACAGTAATGACATTGTTCTTATAGATGTGAAAACCTAAACAAACTGGTAAATACAGTTAGAGAATGGAAGAAACATCCACTCACCATCTTTCACATTTGATTTAGTTAAGCACTCATAAATTTAGTTAAGCAGTGTACAAGCAGGCTAGCCTTGAAGAAGGAAACCAGAAGTCTCCTTCTAGTTCTGACACAAACTACCCTCCCATGTGTGACACTACCGAACCCGTTGCCAGGCAACAACAGACTAAAGTCAGCCTGCTGGATTTAGCTGTGAGATGTGCCAATGCATAATTCAGTGGTCCTATGTGCGCTGTCAGGCTGTCCAACAGTCCCTGTTCTGTCCACAAAGAACACTGTCAGACCGTCATACGCTTAGCACAAACTCACGACTATATCTGTCAGACAAGTATACGCTGTCATTACCATATAATTTTATTTAATCAGTAACATAGAATCATGACGTAGCTCGTCATGCACTTTGTTATTAACAGCTGTATGACATCCTGACTTAGCGGTTAACTAGTCAGACCATCCCATCATCAAGCAACAGGGAGGCGAGTTTTACACAGGTGTGCTTTGTAGTTGACTGCAGCTTTAGCTAGTCCCTGCTTTAAATACACTTTGAATCCACGACAATGCATGTATATCTATCTAGTTATCATTGAAAACAATGTATTGACTCATTTTCGTCGTAACTTGTCGCGTATGCTGAACTGACAACTCCTCTGAAGGTCGGACTCCTTAATGCGCATGCGCAGGCATGCGTACTCACTACATGTATGTTATTCTGACAGCGTATGGTGATCTGATAGAACACTGTAACTACATTATATATTTTATTCTTTTTATTCTAGAGTCCTTGGTAGAAACAAAAATAAAAGAAGCTGGCCAGTAAAAAAAAAAGAGAATATATATTGTTCATATACAGCTCTATATTTGTGAGTGTGTCTGATGCATATGAAAAAGATAGATGAAAGAGTTGTCCTGACTGGGATGGCGACCCACAATGACGATGGCAGCCAGCGTCCACAGACACGGAAAACTCCACAGCCTCTCTCTCTTCCTCCGAAGGCACATGAACACCTTCCCAATTTTCCTTTCACCAATATTGGCCACAATAATGCACAAGCAGGAAAACATCATATATTAGGCATAGAGAAGTCAGGCGATATGCAGAAGATAGGCAGAGACTAGCATGTCTCTGCTCTGCAGCAGCTCTGAAACTCCGAATCCCGGGCATTCCCCTAGCAACTACAGTCGGAATGCTGCTGTAAAGTAATGTCGTACTTGGCTCTTAAAGGGACACTCCCCATAAAGTAAAAACAATACAGAAAAGCAAATAACACAGATAAAATACAGGTGGGTTACATGGCGACAGAGTTATATGGGTGGGTACGGATTTCCAGTATGATTGTCACTATCTATATTAGTGCTTCTAAGGGGCGGCCATTGTAGACAGGCAAGGTATTTTAGGCTCTGGCAGCCCCAGGGGCCTCTTCTGATGGGACAGTGACAGGGCTCATGGGTTATGCCACCCTTTGGCTTGTGGCTGCCTAAAACATTTTCTATATCCTCCCGCACTGCAGCAGACAGACTCTCCACACCGACAGCACTGCTGCACGGGCTGACAGTAAGCAGCGCACTGACCGCAGAGCCGGACTAAGCTTCGCTCAGCAGAGCCTCCTCTTACTCTTGACTCTGCTCCACAAACTCTGACATTAAAAAAATGAACTCAGCGAATTGTTGCTAGATGAAGCTATGCCCAAATATGAGTTGGAATTTCAAACATAGCATAGTTTAATAGGTTTATTAAAGCAGTTTTTGTTACCTTAACAAAAACTGCTTTTTTAAATAGAAATTAACAGGGCTGAGTGAATTCGACAACCCAGTCTGTTCCTTTGCAAAGTCCCGTATCATATCACATTAAGAAGACATCGCGCATGCTCAGAAGTTCACTCTGAAGTAAATTTAGTGGTATGACTGTTTTTAAGAAGATATTTTTGGTGCAGATATTAAGAAGAGGGATGCTCTGATCAGGTGGCAAAATTAAAAAAATGATCTGGCAATAAATTCACCTAACTTAGACATGAAACATGCAAAATACTTGCAGGCACAATGCAGCAACTACTCAGTCAAAAGGACAACTGAAAAACCTCCAAGCAGTATTTAACAGTAAGGTACTCAGTACCCTAAATAATACAAATCAAATAAATCTCACAACACTGTCTATGTCATGATGTCAAGTAAAAAAGGAAACATTCATTCGAAGTCAAATGCAGGTTGCATCAAGATAAACAGTCCTGAGTTACTAAATCACAACTTCCTGAGAACATGGCATTGTATTGTGCTGGCTGAGCTGAGCTGAGAATTCTACAGAATGCCAGAAGGAGGCATTCTGTAGAAATTCTAGTAAAAGTCACCAGCCATTTCCTTCTGTCACCAGTAGATAAATGCAGTATTTTGTACGTTCACCGTGTGTTAGTTTGTGTTAAACCATCCAACAGAGTAACCAGAAGTGAGAGAGGTAGTCATCATGAACACGTGGGATTCACTTCTTTGGGGTTAAGAAAACAAAGCCTCAAAAATGATGGCTGATTCTTAAGCTACAAGAATAGCTGCACTTTCTCTCTCTGTAGCTGTAAAGAGTTGTGCAATTATACTTTACCAGAGGTTTTGTTTAATTGGTAAAAATGTTTGTTCCATAAGCAAAAATGGTGTGATTTGAATTTCCTTAACCACACTGTGGAAACTGTTGACATGTCTTAGTTTAGTAAATCAAACTAAGACTACTGCTGCCATATGTATTAAAACTAGATAAGTAAAGCAAAACTCAGTGACTGCCACACTAACTTAAGTCAGCAAAGTTGGAGCTGCAAAGTATTTTTGCTAAATTTTACTAAATACAGTAGAGGTTCATTTATATACTGGACATTACTCAATTTTGTGGAAATTATTGACATAACTGTAATAAGTAAATGGAACAATGTATTTTTTTGAATACAGGTTGTTTTCATGCATCTTGGAAAGATTAGGTACAAGGCCTTCAAAACTGTTTCACATTTCATTATAGATAGACTTTAATGTGCTGCATTAGGATTTTATGTCAGAGGTCAACAGAAAGTTAAATACTCCAAAACTGCATTATATTGTTGCCAAGTTACTATATTATTGGCTTTTAATTTTAATATGACCATAATGATAACATTAACAGCCATCATTACATTATTAGTCCATATACTCTCTGAGCCTTAGTAGACAACCATTCATTTATAGCTGCATGTTATCTCTGAGCAGCTTCCTTGTCACTGGCAAAGAAATATATCCCAACAGCTTTATGCTGCCACCACCATGTTTCACTGTGAAAATTATGTTTAGAGCGATATGCAGTCTTTGTTTTCTTTTTTACATTGTTGGAATATTGTTGTAGAACCCAACCCTTCTTTAAACTGAACCATAGCTTTCATGTCTGCTGTGTTTCTTAGTTGTCATGATGCTGTTTGAGCTTGAATCTTTAGCAAACCTTTGGGGCATCTATTTTGGAGTGTTTGTGGGAGCTAGAAAAGAGAGTTAGGGATGGAGGAGGAGGGGGTAGTGGTGGAACCTTCCCAAAGTAGACCTGACAGAGAAATGACAAGACAGGTGGGGGCAATGTTACCCAGTGGCCTTGAAATAACAGAGAGTTGCTATAAACCAACAGATTAGCTAACCCTGTGCAGGCCTCCCCTTCAAGATGTCAAACTCATGTTCCACACAGCCAACCGGTCATTCCAAGTTTGACCTCAGCTCAGCTTCCACCACAAAGTTAGAGTTAAAGAAAAGAATAGAAACAATGTTCTTTTATCATACAAAAAGGAAGTTCAGGTGCAACAGCAACAAATATAAAGAATCACATAAATAGTTCTTAGTATTAAAAACACACTGTAAAACATTTGAAGGTGGTTTAACTTGAAAATGAAAGTCCACATGCTGCCTTGAAAATGCAATTTAAGTCTATAAGAAACGTTTATTGATTTTAACTCTGAAATTAAAGTCCATAAAGTTGATTTAACAACGAGAGACAAAATATCTAAACATTGTTTTAAGTTCATTAATCTTAATTGTAAGTTTTAACATATTAGTCCCCAGTGTACTCTCCCTAGCCCCGTCACTTCTTCTTTCTCTCCCCCTTTCCTCAGTCTGCTTTCTGCTCTCTCCTCTCATTTGCAACCCAGGTCTATTGTTCCAGCATTAACTCTCCCAGTATGGAATCACACCTCCTTCATTTACTGTTAGTTACTTTCTCATAGGAATGCTCCGATCAGGTTTTTTGCTGCTGATACTGATACCGATCACCCATGAAGCCGATCTCTGCCGATCACCAATCTTTGCCGATTTCCTGGAATGGCTGTTAATTTTTCGCATTAGGTATAAATGCTACTAAGTCATCTGGCAAAATTAAAAAATGATCTGGCAATAAATTCACCAGATTTAGACATAAACATGCAAAATACTTTCAGGCACAATACAGCAGCTGTTCAGTCGAAAGGACAAATGAAAAACCTGCAATCAGTATAATTATACTTAACGGTATAATTATACTTAACAGTAAGGCTCTCTGTACTCTAAATTATTAGTCAAATAAACCTGCCTAATAATGTCAAGTAATAAAGGAAACATTCATTCAAAGTCAAATGCAGGGTGTATTAAATTACTGAATCAAAACTTCCTGATAGCACATCTAGCTGATTAATGCTGGCTCTAATTGGCTGTTTCTGACCAAGTAATTCTGCAGAACACCAGGGGGAGGCAGAGGAGATTGATTATTTACAGAGATTATCTGTTTTTTGTTAGGACAGCAAAAGTTTTAATACATATCTAAAATCATTGTGTTTAAGTTACATGCTGCAGCTTTAAGCAGACATTCGGTGTGAGAGTTCACTGTCTGGTGGAGGTGGAACGGCGCTATGTTTGTGAAATATTGCCACCAGTAGCACGTAGCGGTGGTCCAAGAGCGAGAGCAGAATCAGCGTCTTACACAGTTAGCTCGAAGACTTAAACTATTTTTTGGGTTATTTGTTTAGCTTCTTGACCGTTATGCTAATCCGGCTGAGTGTTGGTAGTTGTGCGCTGTTTTACCTGCTATCTGGCCTCTCCGGATGTCCTTTTTTTTTCCTACATTGAGCCTCGATGTAGCCGAAATCCGTCAAGTGCTTGTTTTTTAAGTGCGATATTAGATTCGTTGTGTTGATGCATTTTGACTTGGTAATGGAAGTTACTATATGAGATCGTTAGCTGTTAGTGGACAAGATTGTTGGTTCCTCTCTGTTTATGACCAGAAACACACAATGGTCACGGACATAACTTGAAACTGACTATATTAATAATACATTCAAATTTATTGAAAATTAACAAAAAAAGTCAGACAGTTTTCAAATGTGGTTCAACTGAATCATAAAAAACAAACTAATGAAACAGATTTGAAAAGTAATGATGTATAAGATATATGTGAGCAGTTCTGAGTCATGGTGCACTGCAGACATAACAGTTATGATGGTCGGCATGTCTCTATGTGCCTTAAGTTGCTGCAACTTTTAAACAAGTCACCATCTCAGACTTCAATAGGATCCAAATCAAGTGCTGATACAACAACTGAAATCTGAATTTCAAAGAAGATAGTCCTACAAACACATACACACACAGACATAAAATAAACAGTGTCTGTTTAGAACTGTCCCCTGTTCTAAAAATAGAGACTGTCACTCAGTTTGATGATGATTTTTCTGGAAGCAGATTACTGTGGTGACACTTTGCTTTGTCAGCACTTGTCTGTGCAGTCTGACCCTCTCCCTGTTGATCTTTGGCCTCCAGCACCAACTTATAACACTCTGAAGGATCATTATTATTCTTTATTTTACACCAGAATTTATCTAAATGGTATCTATCACTCTTCACTGGCAGCAATTGCTCCCAAAGCATGAAAGGCTTTATTGTTGCATTTATTGTCACCTCACTCTGCATATCTCAGTAACCCAAATTGCAAATAAGACACTTAGTCAGTTTTCTGTGATAGAACTTCTATGATGTCTCTGGTCACACCTGAACCATATCTTCTTCATTGATCTTTACAATGTTAGACAACATTCACCAAAGATCAAATTGGTAGGAAAAGTGGGTCTACACCTTCACAGTAATACTGCAGTTATCTACTGAAGACACAAGGAAATGGCTGGTGACTTTCACTAGAATTTGACAATGCAGATAGAGTAAACCAACAATAAATATTCACAAGTTATTTTTTCTGACTTGCGTGTGTGAATTTGTTTTGCACCATTTGTTATGTTTAATTTGGGACAAAACTGTAGTGTAAGATTTTTTTTAAGTGTGACTCAAAGAATACAATCTGTGTCTTGTACTTAAGAATTTGAAGATATGTAACTGCTCTTTTGTATTTCTGAAAATAATACAGAAATGTGTCTGAAATAAATCTATAGTTACAAAACTCCTCTAGGATTTTTTCCAAAAACTTTAACTTCTCAGTAATAAACCACAATTAATTTTGCACCAAAAATGTCTTCATAAAAACAATCATTCAGTGTCACTGAAGTTACTTCAGATTGAACTTCTGAGCATGCACAATGTCTTCTTAACATGATATGACATGGGACTTTGCAAAGGAACAGATTGGGTTGTTGAATTCACTCAGTCCTATTAAGTTGCGTTTAAAAAGGCAGTTTCTGTTACTTTAACAAGTCAAAAAAAAAAAAAACAACTGTAAGATAAACTTATGAAAGTATGCTATGCTTATGTTTAATTCCAACTCCTTCATAGTAGTTAATTAGGTTCTAAAGCAACATCTCAAGCTCTGATCATCTGTACAGTCCATTACTTGGGCATGTAGAGAAGCACCTGCAGACCTACCAAAACATGGAGGTTCACCTAAAGTAAAACGGTTTGCAACCTGAGTTGCATAGATTTACAACTCAGGTGCACAATGTCTAATAATAATACCAATGTGTTCCAGGTGTAACTATGGGTGGGATGGCCCACTGTGTGACAGGTGCCTCCCATACCCTGGATGTGTTCACGGTACCTGTACTGAGCCCTGGCAGTGCACCTGTGAGAAGAACTGGGGTGGGCTGCTCTGTGATAAAGGTCAGATTTCTCTAACCTTTTGTTTAAACAAATCTATGTGTGCTATTCAAAAATGGATAACATGTCCATGTCCCATTCCAGAAGTGCAACAGCACAAAGCTTCAGTCTAATCTAAAGAGTTTATTACTGATTTTGGTCTCCAGACCTGAACTACTGTGGGACCAATCAGCCCTGTAAGAATGGAGGAACCTGCATGAACACAGAGCCAGATGAATACAACTGTGCTTGTCTTGACGGCTACTCAGGCAAAAACTGTGAGATTGGTGAGTATGTTATTAATACCCAAATCATGTAAAATATGACTGTTTTGTTGCAACAGAATTCCTGAAAGTTGGAAAAAATCAGAAGTAAAATGTACAAATGTCCCTCTAGCGGAGCACGCTTGCCTCTCTAACCCCTGTGCCAACGGAGGGACTTGTCATGAAGTCCCTTCAGGCTTTGAGTGTCACTGTCCTGATGGCTGGTCTGGACCAACCTGTGCTGAAGGTGAGAGGCAGAAGAGATGCTTGGTTCCCTTTCAGTTCAGAATAAAGGAGCAGGCAGAAAGAGCTGATTAACAGGCAGGGGCTTTTCATTTGTGGCAGCCTGTGTAGTGTAGAGGAGTCTGAAAGGAAAACCACTTTCTAGAGTCAGAACAACGTCCTTTATGCAAATTACGTGTTCCCTTTAAACCAACCGATTAGGAGAACTAAAATGATTGCTTATACTTGTTAAAAGTAATTGATTCAAACGTCCTAATCTATAGCAAAATTAGAGGCAACATCAAGTTTCCAAAATTGTCCATATCCAAAAACAGCTAACTGTTTGCAGCATAAATTAGAGCAGAGCTAGAATAAAAACCATATTGGCTTTGATTGCAGTCAGTAGGTGACCATGGGTAGTGGAGCTGTGTCAATCCGCTCGACTATGTTTGTTCTGGTTTGTGTAAAAAAAATTGTGGTTTGGCTGCTTTTGCTTTGAAAATGTTAATGAAAGTTATAAAGGTTAAAATGTCAACCAGCCTTTGGTCAACACCAAATCTAACACATTGGTGTGAACTGTTGGTGCTACGTTTGTGCAGTAAAAATGTCTTTTGTGCCCATCATTTTGAAGTTATTAATAAAAAAGTTTCCCAAGGTCATTAGAGGCCAGCCAGCCAACCAACCTCTCCCCTTTCCCTCTTCCACTCAAATTCATAAAATCAAACAAATTTGGTGTCACAAACCAGCTACATTTGTCCTAGTTTGTGCAACAAAAATTTTCATTTGTGCTACTTTTGCTTTGAAGATATTGATGATGACCTCTAATCTTTAAAGTGATAGCAGCACAAACAAAAGTTTTTACTGTGCAAACCAGCAGAAGCATAGCACTAATGCTTGGTACCAAATTGTTAGATTTGAAGGGGGGGTGAGGGGTGTTATTTAACTAATTTTTTTTATTCAAGTTTAATTCTGAACTGTATGTATGAGATATCTAACCCTTTAATGACAGACAGAGCAGAAAGCCCTAAAGGATTCAACGGCTCCCATGGATTTTCCTAGTGTTCCGAGTGGAACCTATAAACGACCAATCAGAGCTCGAAGACGGGTCTTGTGATAATATCTGTATTGTATGTCTACATTTCAGACACAGATGAATGTGCGTCCGCCCCTTGTGCTCATGGAGGGACCTGCATCGACATGGAGAACGGCTTCGAGTGCCTCTGCCCTGTGCAGTGGACAGGAAAGACCTGCCAGATCGGTGTGTTGTCCCTGTTGTCTCTGTCTCTGGTAATCCTGAGACAGACACATACCAACAGATGATCTGCTTTTCCTAGTAGAACACAACTACTTTCAAAAAGAGCTTGGCCATTTTAGCATTAAATTGCTAACTACTACATGTGGGATGACTTTTTGCTGTGATAATGCTGGTGTGTATCCCTTTGTGCAGCAGCAACAGAGACGGTTGGTTAACATGAAGTATTATTACAGGAGCTGTTTCATTTCACAGTAACCTGGGAAGGAACGTCTCCACATTTTGTCTCATTAAATATTATTACAAATACAAAATTTGGTGTATTTGTATTCAGCCCCTCTGATTCAAGACTTGGTAGGACTTGCTAGTACTGCAGGTTTGTCTCTACCAGATTTGAATATCTAAACATCAAAACAGCTGTAGCCAAGTCACGTTGGATGGGGAAGATCTATGAACAACAGTTTTCAAATTCTGCCGCATATTCTTAGTTTGAGCTTACTATAGGGATGTTGGCTGTTTGTTGATTAATGCTCTTCTTGGTCAGCCAGTCAGTGTAGGAGGACGTAAATGTCTCAGTTGGTCCATCCTCTCTCTATGTTCAGGTTAAACAGAGATGCTCAACGCTTGGGACTTTTTCTGTTAATTCAGCTTTTATGTAGTGCCAATTCACAGCAAATGTCTTCTCACGCCACTTTGCAAAAACAAAAATAGTTGTTTCAATCCAATCACAGAGGCAGATTCCAAGTAAAGTACATACATTCCAAAATGATCCTATTTTTCGAACAGTTCAGGCAGCTTCTGTTTATTATTCAAATTGGTTAGAGTTTTTATCAAAAGAAACTCAGAAAGCTGCTCTGAGTGAACGATGAGCAGCAATCCCTCCCAGAGGAGCATGTAGTGACAGCAGACTATTGCTTGCATTGTGTCGTTGACCTGGCAGCAGCCCCTCCTATTAACCACGTATGCTTTAGAACATAACTCTGCTCTAAATTCCTTCCTGACATGTCTGCTGTGTTCCTTTGTCTTCGTGATGCTGGTTGTTCTCTTATGATCTCTAGCAAACCTCCGAGGTCAGAAACAGAACAACTGGAGCTAGACTAGCATTCAGTTACACACAGTCTTTAGACACAGTAAAGACTCACTTTACTAATTAGGTCACTGCTGAAGGTTGCAGTAGCTTTCATGTAGGGGTATCAAAATATAGGATTATGAATACAAACGCACACCAAACTTTGTGTTGATCTCTCACAATGAATAAAAAACAGAATGCACATGGCTTTAAAGTGAAAAATGTGGAACATTTTGAAGCAGTATGAAAACTTTTACAAGGTTATATGTGTCTTTGTATCTGCGTGTGTGTGTGTGGCCTACACCCATTCCCAGCAGTGGTAGTATCTCTGCAAGCCAAGCCAGGTGACTTGAGTAAAGCTAAAAATAACCACTGCGTGGCAGCTGCTGGCCTTGGGAGCAAATATCATCCTGTAAGGGGAATTGGGGGGAGGGCCAGAGGGCTCCAGACAGGACGTAACAGAGGAGTAAATGCTCTACGGTCTGCACCTCCAGCTTCTCACAGGAAACATTAACAAGCAGCAGTAGCAGCAGTTTGCTCTGGGGGCAGAGAGAACCCTGTGGGACACAGAGAGCTGGTTTGGAGCAAAGGCTTCTGGGTGTTTCATTTCAGAATGCCAACAGGTGCCATTCACCTCCTGGGAGTACTATTAATGCTCTGTGTTGGGTTTAGTGGATGAAGTGGTGAAACTGACCACTTGGAATGTCACAGGTTGGCCTTTAGGGAATGCAACAGAGACACATTAACCCTGGGGGAACAGTGGAGGAAGTAAATCACTGTTCAACGTCTGCTTCAAATGTTTCTAGTAATCTTGCATTCGGATACAAAATAAAACTGTTTCAACATCTTCTCAGAACAACACATCATGGAACTCATGGAGTAAATGAGGTCAAATGATCTCATTTACTATTTTACAGTCAAAGATCTGGAGGGGAATCATATTTGGTTTCATTTGTAATTTACTACTAAATTTGTTTAAATGACATGCAATGCCATGACACAACACCACACAGCAATGTAAACGTTAATGAAATGTCAAGTCATGTAAATACTTGATTTTGGTGGGATGAGTGTAACACAGCTGTGCTTGGTGATGGGGCTTCTTATTCCCTTTGTGTCTTTCGTCTCCACTTTGCAGATGTTAACGAGTGTGGGGGAAAGCCTTGCCTCAATGCTTACTCTTGCAAAAATATGATTGGTGGATATCACTGTGCCTGCTTTCGTGGATGGGTGGGCCACAACTGTCACATAAGTCAGTACGATTTCAGAAAAGTGTTAGTCTTCAGTCTGTTTCCTGCCTGGCTGCATCACTCTGAGCTGTAATCCAGAGCCTTTACTGACCAACCTCTGTTCCACTGCCAGCATGTTATATGTGTGCATGCATAAAAGTACTAATTCCATTTGCAATAATGAAACCACTGCTAATGGTTCCATTATGATATTTTTTATATGGGAAAAAAAATCATAATTGAAATAATCTGCCAATGGAACCAGTACTGAAACAAGTTTAGATATCTGCTGAAAAGGTAGATGTAATATAGTCTTCTCTTATTTCTAGTGTACTAGATTTTTGCATTAGAAACTGAATCAAAATTGCTTAGTAAGATTTTGTGATTTTGCAGTACAGTGAACCCTCGCTGTAACGCGGTTCACCTTTCATGGCCTCGCTGCTTCGCGGATTTTTTTGTGCAGTTTTTTTTTCCACAGTGCATTGTTTTTCTGCGTCCTGATTGGCTAAACAGTCTCCGCTTCTTCTCTACTTGTGTGCCAGTAACCTTACGGTATTTAAATATAAATATAAAGCGCGACAACAACTACCGATAACTATGTTCTTCTCTCAAAAAAACACACCTGCACCACAGGCTTCAGAAGAGAAAGACTCTACAGAGCGCAGTCAGGCCGCAGCGTCACAGTCAGACTCACAGCGAAATGAGTCACAATTTGTCCTGCTGTACTTCGTATTGATGATTAAAATTATTTTTACTGTAGTTATTTGTAAGAATGCGCTCTATTTGTTAAAAAAATGCTTGGGTCTGAAACAGGTTTTGTTCTTTGGTTTCAATGTAGAGTATTATGCTATTTAATAATTGTAAAAAATAAAAGTAACTTACTTCACGTATTTTGCTTATCACGGGTTCTTTTCAGGACGCAACCCCTGCAAAAAATTAGGGTTCACTCTATACACATAACGCCACTATTAATATCTTTCTAAATGTCCCTCAATACACTCTTTTTTCAGCCATTAAGAAGCTTCTTAATTTGGTTGGCATGAATTTTGGGCCCGATTGAGGTTGGGGACATTCCATGTTAGTCTTTTTAATCCTTTCCAAAACAAATGGAAGTGTCCAGTTGTGTTCCATACGGTGCATTAGTACCCCTCACTGTGAAACAGCCTCTCAGCATGATGCTACCTCCACCATGCTTAACAGCATTTTATGTATTCTAAGAAATGAAAAGCCTCACCTTGACTTACCACAGTGACATACAGCAGTTCAGTCTTTGTCTGGCCTGACCATCAGCGGTTACTTGGCTTGACCGTGTGGCCAACTGGGAAGAATCCCATCCTGAACAGAACTGTGTTACTGCTGGTCACAGTTGGTCTTTGAACGTCCTACCTCATTTTCTTATACCAAAGGTCAAAGTTTGGGTCATATGATTGGAACTTTGAAACAGTTGGACGTTCCAGCCTGAGAGTGATCAAAAACACACATGAAAACTGGTTCTTGTAAATCATGCCATATCTCAACTCAATAAACATTCATGTACTAGCAGGATTTCTGTTTTAATAGGCAGGAATGTGTCTATAAATTTTAGCTATATTTAGAAAATCCACAGTAAATGCGATGCAATTTGCACCAATTCATAGCTTTTATATTCCTTGAACTTGTTTGCGGCACACATACACAACCATTCCACCTGATGAAAGAGTGATTCAAATACATCATTAAATGATGAGTGGATATAAACTTTTGATTTAGTTGATGTAAGTGCAATAGCAGCTGGTCAGTGGAGGTACCTGGAATTTCTTCTTCTGTCTTTAGTCTCACGCCTTTCTGCTGGATTTTCCCACACTTCACCTGGGCTCCAGGGTCTCTGACTAAATTTAAATTTTCTAAAACCTTTGTTCAGTTATCCATGAGAGATTTTCCTAATTGATATAATTGTTTAGTTCCACATCTTTCGTCCTCTGAATCTGCATCTCTTTTGGGCATTGATCACCCTGCTCTGAGTGCACACCTGTGCACCACTCCTCCCAGCCCCCAACAACCACTTTCTCACATGTTGCTCCATCAGTGTGCGTCTGTCTCCTTCTTCATTCAATTTCATTTCCAACCTTTGGTTTTTCCTCAGACATGAATAGTTGCCATGGACAGTGTCAGAATGGAGGTACCTGTAAGGTAAGGCCCACTTCTCATTCTCTTCAAACATGCTGCTGGTTTTGATGAATTTTTTTAATGCTTTTTTGAAGATATGAATACAAGAACAAGAGGTGTGTCAGCTTTCTAAGGGCTTCAGCTGCTATCTAAGCCATGTGTCATAACCACTTTACCAGACCCCATTGTATTATAAAACTGTCAACACAACTACGTTATTATGCATTTTTCTATGAATTAGGAAATAATTAGTTATTGATAAATATTTGTTGACTCTGAGCTGAATTTAGAATGTCTTCAAAGTTGAGTTGGACTTTAGGCTTATTGCTGCTGGATGACTGAATTATGCATTAGCTGGTGTAGTTTTGCAGTTTGATAAAGACTTATGTTTTTATCAAACTGCATCTGGTGCTGCTTTAGTGTTCTGGTCTTGTCTCTCTTGCAACTAAGTGAGATGAGAATTTAACCCTGAGTTACTTTTGACAGCTGTTGGATCTATTGACTGACTTGCTGAGAACCACACTTGTTGTCTTCATACCAGAACACAGCCAGAGGCTACCAGTGTGTTTGCCTGCCAGGTTTTGTGGGTCGGCACTGTGAGGCTCAGAGGAACCATTGCTCTAGCAGTCCTTGCAGAAATGGCGGCCGCTGCCAAGCACATCTGGAAGATTTTGTGTGTGACTGCCCACCAGGATTCACTGGAACTACCTGTGAGGTGAGGAAAGTATTGTAAACATAGCGACAGTTAATGAGAATGAGGCAAGATGAGATTTTAATATTTTAAAGAAAATGGCAAACCTCAGTTTTAGTTCTTCAATAAAGCTAACTATTACCCAATAATTGATGCAATGAGACTGCCTGACAAAAGAGCTCATTATAGACCTATGAAATATGATGTAAAGCAACTGTTTTGTTTCTTATGTTGATTAACATTGACAGTGTGGAGAGTTTGAAGGTGCCTCAGTTATTGATTTCTTCCCTGAAGGTGCAAAATGATCCTTGTAATCCAAATCCTTGCCAAAGTAAGACTCAGTGCAACAGCCTAGCTGGTGACTTCTTCTGCAGCTGTCCTGATGACTATGAGGGCAAAACTTGTTCTGAGCTCAAGGACCACTGCAAGACCAACCAGTGTGAAGGTAGCAAGGCTTCTACTAGAGCCATTGTTTTTTTATTATTTCTTTCAAACCAGTAGCAATGCTAGGACTTGCTGATTTGGATCATTTTCTTGTCTGTAACCCAAAGTGATTGACAGCTGCACTGTTGCCGTTGCAACCAATGACACTCAACAACAAGTGTGGCACATTTCGTCAAATGTGTGTGGGCCACACGGCCACTGCATTAGCCTGCCTGCCGGGAACTTCAGCTGCTCCTGCGATCCGGGATTCACTGGCACCTACTGCCACGAGAGTGAGTCATTATTAGCTTGACACTCACACATGGTCTATATTTATCACCAGTT
Organism: Girardinus metallicus; assembly: GCA_903067095.1. Classification (NCBI taxonomy): domain Eukaryota; kingdom Metazoa; phylum Chordata; class Actinopteri; order Cyprinodontiformes; family Poeciliidae; genus Girardinus; species Girardinus metallicus. The sequence continues at coordinate 30,804 of CAEGAE010050052.1, forward strand.
ACCATCACTAGGAACCACAAGCCTTATGGTAATTCATGCTCAAGTTTCGCTAATCATCACCATCAGTTTGGTGTATAGTGGAAATAAAAAGTCCAGAGGAAAACCTGAGCTACATGTCACAGTGTTACCATTCTCGTTCTATTTACAAGTTGTTTGTTACTGTTGACGTGCTGGTTTTTATAGCTCAGCATCTTTTTTTTTAACTGTGCATTATTTTGTCTTGTGTTTGTTGTTACTTCTTGGCCAAGACTCCCTTGAAAAAGGGCTTTAATCTCAAAGGGTCTTTAAAATAAAGGTGAAACAAATAATAAAAACATTTCAGTTCAGTAGATGTCTTAAAATGCACAGTGGTCAAATATAAAAAAATTTATTTGCTAACAACTGAACCAGGAAGTTGAATTTCTTATTTTCCATTGTTTTACAAAGAAAGGAAAACATACCGTTTGTTAATGTATTTATTTTTAGCAACTTCCTTCTCTTAAATACTAACTCTGTTTGCAGATATCAATGACTGTGTATCATATCCATGTAAAAATGGAGGCACCTGTATAGATGGGATCAGCTCCTTTGAGTGTGTCTGTCCAGGCGGCTGGGAGGGTGACCTCTGTGATGTTGGTGAGTGTGTGACTGGGAAGCACAAATTTAGACTGGCAATGTCAAACAGCTCCTGTGGGAATGTGAAGAAAAATGTTTTTAAGTTATAGCCTTCTTCTACAGAACCGCCAGGACTGACTCCCCAATGCATACATATGATTTAGCTCCAAAAGTGATGCTATTTGGTAATTTATTATTATACATTATTTTATTGTTTTTTATTGTAGCTCTCCAAAACCATAAGGTGTGTCATCATATTTGATACGGTTCAATAAATGTTAACTTTGTTACATTAGTTTTACTTTAGAGCATTAAGAGATGTTCACAAGTCATTTTTCTGAAGTCGCCAGTCATGTGAATAAACATTACTCACCTAGTCTGACCATAACAGCATAAATATAGCTTAGAAGTGCAAACCTGTAATGTTTGTCCTAAAGCCTAATTTAACACTTGAATAGTTACAATTATCTTTTAACTTTTCAATGTGCAGACAAAACTATTTAGAGTTTCTGACTCTTGGTTTCACTCCTGATCTCTTAAGATAAAGATTGTTAATAAGATTCGAGTTTCAGACCATGAGTATTAGTCAAGACTGAAGTCTTTGTTTTTCCTCTTTTAGTTTGTCTCAAACCACTGTTTCTGGTTTGTTTACACTATTTCTTTTGTTGTTGTTGTTTTATCTTGTTTGGGCTCATATATAACACATAAATTAAGCATGCATATTTTCAGATGATGCTATTAACTGCATTGTAAAGGCGCTGGAGCAATTCAATCCTTTGCTGATTCTGCATGTCATACCTACACATTGTGATTTTGTTTCTCTTTGTACTTTCATTTTGTTACTGTAAAACTGTTTAGTTACTTAAACCACAGTGAATTGATTTCACCAATTATGAAGATGAACAATGATAAAAATGCTCAAATCTCATGTATAATTTGTTAAAATGTTATATTATTTTTTGAAAACTTTATTTAAAACTTCATTGCTGATCATGATTTGCACTCATTATGACAGATTATGATCCAAGAACAAACTAAATAACTGTTTGAAGTTAATCATTGGAGATCTAAAGTATGATCGTGTCTCCTTACTTTAGACATGAAACTATTGCCTGATCTGTACAAAAAATGTCCACCATTAAGGGGCAAGCTTTTGTACCAAACAACATTGATCATAAAATAACCAAAATAACCAAATCTTCAAAGGCATGAAACGATAAAGATGTGAAAGACCAACACCTGCTTTAAATGAGAAAACTTACCAACAAAAACAAGTCCTTTTTCTGGTTTGATGTGATCATCTGTCCGTCTTTTCTAATAATTTTATTCAAGTTCCCCACATACCTCTCCATAACCCAAACTGACCTTTCATTTCCAGATGTGAATGAGTGCAGCAGCAACCCCTGTCAAAACGGAGGCCAGTGCGTGGATCTATTTCATGATTTCTACTGCAACTGCATAGACAATTGGAAAGGGAAAAACTGTCACTTACGTGAGTTCGACTGCAGTCATTTATGCACACTTTGAAAACTATTTCTGCGATTACCACAAACTGTTAGACCTTCCTCCCACTCACCTATCTGTCTTATTAGTGTCAGTCAGCAAAAAAAGGTGCAATATGTTTTCCTTCACATTCCTTGCATGTCAGGTCTTATATTTCTGAACTACTTAATCTACTTGATAATTGAGGGGAGGAAGAATTCCAGAACTGCTTACATGTCAGTGAACATGATCTCTCTTACTACTCAGTACTTTTCATATGTGGAGTGGAAGTAGGTACTTATCAACAATGGCAGAAAGACAAATACCAGCAGTGTTTGTGTGGTGCTTCCATTCTCCAGGTGAGAGCCAATGTGACTCCAACACATGCAGGAATGGCGGGACTTGTTATGACCGTGGAGACTCGTTCCTGTGCCGCTGCCCATCAGGGTGGGCAGGAAACACCTGCAATACAGGTCAGCCATTGTTTCCATGCAACTAAGTTAACCATGATGATTGCATCAGCTGCTGTTACTAGACAAAATTAAATCAGTGGATGATCAACTGTTGTTTTGCTTTAGCTAAGAACAGCACTTGTGATTTGGATCCATGTGAGAACGGAGGAACATGTGTTGGAGGAGAACCTTTCACCTGCATCTGCAAGGATGGCTGGGAAGGGCCCACTTGTGCACAAAGTATGCCTCTATTTCACAGATACACAGAGAGAGAAGTTATTGTGGGTGACTGTGGCTCTATGGGAAGAGTAGTTGTCTTGTGATCAGAAGGTTGTAGGTTCAAATCCAGCTTCCTCCTGCCTCATGTCGATGGGGCACTTAACCCCGAATTCCCTAACAGTCTGTGTATTGGTGTATGAATGTGTGAACGATTGTGAGAGAGAATGGGTGAATGTGACCGCAGTGTAAAGCGCTTTGAGTGGTCAAAAATGATCTGAAAAAGCGCTATATAAGTTCTGTCCATTTACCAGTTTGTGTCTTATATGTTAAAATATAAGCCACATATTAAAATCCACTGTATAAAGGATGCCTAACCTTATTTTGTCTTAGCCAGACTAACTGCTTCCCCTTTTAAGTCTGTTTGATTACCAGAAACATTTTTTATTTTCTGAATGCCAGAATAAGGACAGAGAATATCTTACGCAAGTCCAAAGATTTGTGTAAGAGAAGTCTTGCACAAATGATCTAATTCATTCTGAGCCATCTGATCTTTTATTGTTCTTCCGTTTCGCAGATATCGATGACTGCAATCCACACCCTTGGTAAGACAAACTGATTTAGATTACATGTTTATGTTTGAGTTTCCCCTGTTATTCAAAAATCCATCATTTAGTCTTGTAATATTTATCTTCTTTAAGGCTATGTTCATACAGCAGGTAAATGCGACCCAAGTTTTTTGCCCAGATCCTGACTGTCTGAACAGCCCCATTCCAATCTATTCACCCCAAGAAAAGTCTGATTTGTGCCTCTTCCATATGTCATTCTAAATTGGTTACATATCCAAGTCTGAGCTGTCAGTTTGCATTTTATCCATCTTTTCCGTCATTGATGTGAGGCATTCATCAAAAGATGCACCAGAAGAAGCCAGACTGGTAAATCTTGACGTAAACAATGTCTGAATCAAGCAGCACCGATACTTTTTTGTAAGTTGTGTCACTTTAGAGCTGACAGTAGCCATTGCTCAACACCTTTATAATTGATCCATTATTACTTCTGCAAACAGCACACTGCTGTGTGTTGTCTAGGTTTTTCTGTGCATGCGGGTCGCACTGGGATCAAAAACTGTTCACATACAAGTCTAATTGTACTCGCATTTAATTAGTTGTAGAAAGTCCATGAAAAAAAGTAAAGAATATATATTTCAGTAAAGATTTGGAGTTGATCATCAAGATCTGCTGTATGAACACAGCCCTAAATTCCAGGTAGCATTCTGGCTATCTGGAAGTGACTTACAATGTCTGTGAAGTATAAACTGGTATAGAGTTTGGATTTAGGTCAATTGTCTCTTTTGTTAAGAGCTTTATGTCACCCAGACGGACAATATTTTAGTTTTTTCACACATTTAGATGTTTAGACTGTTGTTCTTTGAATGAGATTTAACAGGTCAGCAAATCTCATTATGGCAGTGTTTCCCAAACCTGGTCCTCAAGGTCCTGCATGTTAGGTGCTTCCCTGCTTTCTGCACACCTGATTTCAATTGATGGCTGACTAAGAAGGTTTTACTGAACTGCAATAATCTGAATCAGATGTGTTAAAGCAGGGAGACATTTAAACCATTCAGGGAAGCGTGCTTTGAAGACCAGTGTTGGAAAACACTGCAATAGCTCACCAAACTTCAATAGAACTGTGTAACTACAGAACTACATTCCTTCTCACTACAACGTTAATATTTAGGATCTATATTTAACTGCAGCAACATTGCCGCTATTCTTACAGTGGTCCACAAAAGTCAATCCCAATCTGGCCCTCTGACCCTCACCTACCCTCACCCTGGCTCTTCAATGACTGATAGGTGGATTAGTGGTGCTTAAGCTGTAGGAAGGGAGGAGGTGGAAAAGGAAGAGAGGCAGGACAGGGTGATGCCATGCCTCCTGCGCTATTCCGGGCCCAGAACCTGGGAGTGACTTAGAGCTCATAGTGGTGGGCTGTGACCCTCACTATGTGGTCTGTATGGATTTACATATGAAATCTGGACATTGATCTGGCTTTAGCTTGAAGGTCTCATCAAAATCAAAGAAAATAGTAGCACCACGACTTTAAAATAAAGACAAATTTTCTCTATTTTTCGTACTATTACTGAATAACAGATCAAAATGTTGGCTCTTGGTTTCCACCAATTCTCTGCACTAGAAGCTGATTTTAAAAGCACTGATATTTTATTGAAGAAACCTAAAAGCCTTCAAATAATTTAGGAAAACAGTTGCAAAAAGATTAAATCAAATTTCTGAATGAGGTTTTGCTCTTCCCTCCTTTGCAGCTACAACGATGGCATCTGTGTTGATGGTGTGAATTGGTTCCGCTGCGAGTGTGCGTCAGGATTTGCTGGACCAGATTGCCGCATCAGTGAGTGCATGGGAACCGAAGGGAGCTGTGGACTGGGGCGTTGGGAAGGGGGTCAGAGGTGAAGGGCCTTGGTAGAGGAGCCTGAGCCTATTGTTTCTGGGTGACAGCTTTGGAAGCCTTTGAGGAAAACGGTGTTAACCTTTCCCCTCTGTGCTGAGCCGAGGTCAGAGCTTGGGTTGGTTGGGCACTCTCACAACGTCTCTGACTAGAAAGCTTTTCAAAGATTTTGCAGAAGCAGAGTGGTATCCATCTGGATACCACTCTGCTTCCAAACTGTTGACCAAACTGTGATCAAATTGAAAGAAAATAATCTCCTTAAAGATTTTCAAATGAACATTAAAATACACCCAAGGTTCAGCCTAGTATTTGACCTTCTACAAATGTAGAGTTTAACTTGTTTTACTTGATCAGACCACTACTAGTTCTTCTAGGTTTAAAATTCAGTTCTAATCCTGAGTTTATGTCTTTAAAAACAATATTGACTTCATATTTCTGTGAATATTCTGCATACGTGTTTCCATAGATATAAATGAGTGTCAGTCATCTCCCTGTGCTGAAGGCTCTACATGCATAGATGAGATCAGTGCCTACCGTTGTGTCTGCCCTCCTGGACAAACTGGACCTCAGTGTCAGCAGTGTAAGTTAAATACATCTAAATCATTTGTGTATTAATTTAAAATCAAGGCTAAAAACTAGTGGTGAGATATTGCAGTGTCTGTGATTAATGAATTGCATTTTTATCAAGTAGTACAATCCAAGACACTTTCTCATTTCAAAAAAAACATTTTGCTGCTGAATAAATAAGCATATGAGCTCAACATTATGTATTTCATATCTTTATCATGGTCTTCATATTTTTCAATCTTCAGATTGGTGCAGTGTTATTCTTGTCATTCAGATTTCCAGTGTTTCAAGAACTCCTGATCATTCCTAAGAATGTCTATAAGAATATGGACCCTGGGCACTGGCAATATTAGCTGCCACATGTTTAGCATTGAGATGCTGTTTTATATTTGAACAGCTTCACTGATGGGCTAACTCCTTTTAGCACAACTTACACACAACAATAGTCTTTCCCAGTGTCCCATCAGATTGGTTCAGAAGCAGAAACGAACCCCACAGATACAAAAGTTTTGGTTGTGGTACCAATGTAAAAAAACAAAAAGCAAGTAATTGTGTTAAAATATTTAACGTTATACAATATTTTTCTGACTATAAGCCGCTACTTTTTTCCAACGCTTTGAACTATGCGGCTTATAGCCCGGTGCGGCTTTTCTGTGAATTTTTCTTCAACCACCAGGGGGCTCTTTAACAGGAAGTAAATCATTGGAAGTCAAAACTGGAAATCAAAGAAGGGAGTGCTGATTTTCATTTAGAACAAGCACATGCAAGCAGCAGGCAAGACGGAAAAATTTCTTCAAACTCATACCCCCTCTTCATGGAAACCACATGAAGAAGTTCATATGATGCCGCTTTTAAGATGAAGGCTATCGATCTGGCAGTACAGATCGATACTGCCAGATCGATCACGAGCACGGGGCCTTAATAGCAGATTTATTAAGGCCCCCTGCTGCGTCCTTGTGGAAAACCCAGAGTAGCGGAGATACAAGCGGCTTATAACCCGGTGTGGCTTATATATGTATGTTTAGAGTTTTTTTTTAAAACTTTGTGGGTGCGGCTTATTGTGAGATGCGCTCTATAATCCGGAAAATACGGTAATCTATTTAATTATTCAAGTAAAAGTGCCAGCCCAATTAAAAACCCATTTGCTTTGACTAATAATAACTGGTCTGGATTACATCTTTTCATTACTTTTTTGAGTCTTCTGTAATATTTCTCTTTTTGCTTTGTTTATTTACTTTAACTTCATTGCTGCTAAAATGTGCTGTACAAATAAACTTGACTTTGCTCGCCACCGTAGTTTCATATTAAGGCTGCCTTAACAGGATTTGGTATGATACAGGTAGAATGTAGATGTCCTTGTAGATCCTTGGCAAGGTCTAGACGAGGTTTTCAATACTTTTGCAGCAGGGTTGTGTATGAAGCTTTGTGATATTCCCAAGCTCTAAAAGAAAGTTATTGGGAAATTACAATATAGATTGATTATTTTAAAGAAGTTCATCTTTGAGAATCATTTATAATGACTTGCATCTTAATAAAGCTGCCTTTTATCTTTTCAGTCATGGGACTTGGAAAGTCATGCCGCCACGCTGGCCTGCAGTATCCTCACAGCAGTCACTGGGAAGAGGACTGTAACGCCTGTCAGTGTGTCAATGGCGAAGTTCACTGTTCCAAGGTTTCACTGATGAACCAGAGATTTTTTCCACATATATAGGCTGAGAGCAATTACTGATCCACTTTAAATATTTGGGGTATGTACTAAATCCCTCTAACTGTCCACTTCCAGGTGAAGTGTGGCCGTCGCCCCTGCATCCTCCCAAATGCTGTTTTGCCTTCAGTCACCAGCCATCAGCCCTGTCCTGGAGGCCTTGAGTGTGTGAAGCATCCATTCCTCACATGCTTGTCTCCACCATGTCATCAGTGGGGCGTGTGCTCAACACCTGACCCTCCCACTCCTGAGCATACCCAGTGTGAGCCCCATAGTGGTTACCTGGACAACAGCTGTGCTCACATCACTCTCATCTTTAACAAGGACAAAGTGCCACAGGTACTCATACGTAGAGGTGTTAGATATTTTGGAATGCTTTAATCAAAGAAACACCCAGTAGACAAGGATTGTCAAAATAATCTATATTGAGACATAATTAATGCCGAAAATATGAATGACTCCAAGAAACTCATCAAAACAGATATAAACTGAACCATTTTCAAGATACTGCCCTTCTTCAGACAGCAGCACTGCAAAAACAGAGATCCTTAGAGTCTCCCTTCCCTACTAGAGGTTCACCTGCAGATTTATGGCTCAAAATAAAACTAGTGGTGTCCCAGTACCAGCATCAAGTACTCCTACCTGTACTCATAAAAGCAAACCGATACTCCAGACTATTAGCACTGTTCTGCTGGACTCTTCACTGTGCTTCACTACAGTGAAGAGGCTAAACCACACTCCATACCAGCTGGTGGTGGTAATACATCAATAAGTTATTTGCCGATTCTCCAACAAAACAGAGAAGTTAGACGGTTGAAGGGGCTAAAAAGTCCATAGAGTTCTAGCAAAGATTGAGCTAGATTTTCGTCGTCCATCATTTTAAAAAACTGTGGAAAAAGAAATCCTGTCATAGTCTAATTTTACCATGAATTTTTAAAATGATAATGTCATATAATTGCATTTAAATTTAATTTTGTTTATTTAATATACAGCTAGCTGAACAGATAATCCACATCATGTTACCATCAAACTGAACACCTTTAACTTATCTCTGTAGTGACAAAATTTTGAAATCAGGTAACATTTCACCAACTGAAGTGACCAGAGATCGTCAAGACTCTCTGAATGCTACCTGATCTTGCAAACCCTCCCCTCCGCAGTGGTTCAGCTGCCAGGCACACTCCAAGCCTCTGGTCCATAACTCTTCAACGCACCGCTGTTTGCTCTCAGATAGTGTCCAAAGATGATACTCTGTTTCTTTTGGGAATTCTTCTTATATTGATTGATTTAGTGACCTCAGCCATGTTCTCTGTGTATGGATTTGAGACCAGGTGTGTGTAATCACATAGCAGATTGCTCTCTGTGCTTGGTTAAGCCGTCAAGCAGGGGAAACCCAACCTTTTATTTTAATTAAGCTTTTACTGCTTTCGTTCTTAGACCATCTTTAGAGTAAATAGAGTAACTTCTACCATTTTCAGATTTTATCATCTGGGATGTGTGATTAATCGGAGTGGAGCGGTGGAGCTGCTGCGCATTTATTTTGCTGCGCATTGCCCTTGTTAGTCTGATGGACGTCCACTCTTTGATTTCTTTCCTTCTTCTACACCATAAGCTACCTACTCCTCTATCTAGACTATAGCAAGTCACAACTTGATGATATATTCTCTTTTAGTCTTCTCTGTGTATTTATTGTCAGTTTATAAAATGCGCCACAGAAGCCCGATCCACCAGCAGGCTAATAATTTTGGCTCGGATTTCCTAATCTGAAGCCACTGTAATTTAGACATTTTGACAATGTTTTTACTAATCTACCTACTTTGTGTGCGTGTGTGTGGCAGGGAACTGCTGTAGAAAACATCTGCTCTGAGCTGAGGTACCTCCCTGTGACTCAGATGCTGGCTGTGGACCGAACACTGATCATCCTCTGTGATTTGTCCTACTATACAAGAAATGCTGTGGAGGTTGCCATGGTAATTACTACACATACTTACCCTAACACTTATATTTTCAGTGTTCAGCAAACAACACTACACTATTCAGCCAAATATGAGATGTTTGTTAAAATGCTTCATAAGTAAGCTAAATAATGACTGCCAAAAACAACCATATGGATTTTACATTTTAAACTTGAGATGCACCAAACAGAATCAAGTGACCAAGTCAGCTAGTCTGTGTTTTAAGTTCCAACCTACTGATGCTGATTTATCTATAAAATCAACATTAATATAAGATTTGTCTTCAAATAAATTCTTTCCAGCCTTCTTACTCCATGAAGGAGTAGGAAGGCCACTTGTCCAATGGTGGCATTTTTTACATTTGTGTTGTGGCAGCAGAAGCAGCAGTACACAATCTGTGTATGAGAGCAGTTACAGTGAAACAGGACTTAGTTATAAGCAATTAGCACAGGTAGCACGGCTGGCTAAATTTGGATTCTGAACCTACTTAAATAAGCACAGGGATGAAATAAATGTACAATGTCCTATTTTTTACTATTCTTCTTAAACAAACTTTGCTTAGCTTGCCATTAAAAAAATTCCAGAAAAATTAGAGCAAAACATTAGAGCAAGTCTTGATGTCCATCCATCCATCCATTTTCTGTACACCCTTGTCCCCAGCGGGGTTAGGAGGGGTGCTGGTGCCTATCTCCAGCGAACGTTTTGGGCGAGAGGTGGTGTACACCCTGGACAGGTCGCCAGTCTGTCCAGGATTTTGATGTCATCCTCCTTTAATTAGATTTACAAAAACAAAAAGAAATAAAAGCAACAGGCAGGAGAACAAATTTAGTTTCAGCAACTTGTGGATGAAATGTTTTTTTTGCTGGGAAACACCTTAGAAAGTAAAATATCATATCTCTGACATGTTCTCTTTTTTTCTCCTTAGAATCATTGCTTCTTAGCAATTGCACCAATCACAGATTTTGTAAATCTGCTGATACAGATTTTTGTCTCTAAGAACTATGCATAACAAAAGACTTATTTCTGTTTTCATTATAAAAACAGAAATGTCTTAGTATAAGTTATTCTTGTAAAATAAGGCAATGTTTTTCTTCAAAAACTAGCCAGACAGAATTTTGTGTGCCGCGACTTGTCGGTCATTATGCATATCAAAAGAACTTTACTGTAATAGGTTCAACTTCCTGTTCTCTGCTGAAGTCTCACCATGTTTAAAAGCAGCAGCTGGAAAAAAACTGTCCTTACACCACAGCAGGAAACCTAGCTGCTTTTCTCTGAATTTTCTTTATTCAGCAGCAACTTCCAAACTGAGGAGCACATGCATTCATCAGTTGGTTACCAATTACAACTGGTAAAATCCGATTCCAGCCAGCAACAGATTTCCAGTTCGTCTCTGTGTTTTTTGTTTACTGTTGTGTGTTTTTCTACTTGTCCATCTCTCTTGGCCACCTAGACTTGAGAGAAATCAGCAATTTTGGAGCTTAAAGCACTTAAAGAGGGGATTAGCTCTGATGATAGGAAGGCAGCTTTGAGAAGCTGATGTAGGAAAGGGAGTGGTGAGCTTGATCCACTTCAAGGCTTTATAAAAACACAACAGATAGAAGAATACTCATGGTTGATGTGGGCTCCTGTTGCACCAGAATGCTAGCAGTTCAAGGCTTATTCTAATTCTAATAAGTAAGTACAAGTCAGAGTTTATGTCAAATGCCTGTGCAGTAAATAGGGGAATGATGCACAGATGTTTTTATGAAGGTTTCTGTAATATATAAATTAAATTTAATATTTTCACTCAAACCCCAGGCAGATTTAGATTTTGCATTATGTTCTATGTTCTCTTATTGAAAATATACAGGCAAAAAAAAAAGTTTTTATTTACATTTGTACAAAAAATTGAAGTCCAAAATTTTTTATATCTTTGCTGGCTATAGCAATAATACAATGCTTAATTGCTCACAGTTTGTCTCCACTACAGCCTTCTTGCTATCTCCCTGATCTTTTCTTCTGTCTATAGACTCTCTGTCAGGTTGAAGTCGGGATTCTGGCTAGGCCAATCCAAACGTATTACTTGACTGTATTAGCAGTTTTAGCCTCTGCTGCCCCATACAGCAACATTTTCAGTATCTTTACTCTGTGTGTGAGTCCTAGTTTTTGTCAGTACATTGTAAAAATCTTGTCTTGTTTTAATGAACCCAGTGTTCATCAAACATTGGCTTTGATGAACACTGGATCAGATTGGTGAATATATGGCTACACAGCTAGCTGCAGCACATCCTGATGTAGCGACGACTGTCTGTGTAAAACTCAGTCATTCAACCACTGAAATATAACACTACAACCTTTATTAATGAGCATGTTGCTATAATGTTAAAATCCCTTATTATCAGTTTGTATTGCTAACATCAGTAACAGTTAGCCTGCTCACTGAACAGGAATACTGTTAAGTTATCTGTGTTTTTTCTCTGCTAGTTGAAAATAGAAACAGCAAACCCTTTTGATTTCTTTGTTCCCAGTAGATTCTTGGCGTATTTATTGAACCCAGTGTCAGTCTCTGTCAGATAGTGAGCCAGATCAGCAGAGCTTAGAGGTGTGGGAATGAACTGCTAATTTCCTGAAGAGAAACAAAGAATGCTGTTGTTTACCCGATCAAACAAGGAGTACAGCCACTCTTTTCTCTATTGCTTGGATCAATTCAACTACACAATACTAAGCTAATCCTCCTCAGTTCTCCATAGCAGTTTTATCCACAACAGATTATTAGGCAATTAACTACAACTACGTTCTCAGCAGGGAATGGAGAAAGCTCCAAAACCTGCCAGATGTCAGGAGTAGAATCTCCTCTGTTCAGACAGATGAATGTGATTTTTCTTCTCTTCTTCTGATTCTCTTTGTTGTCTTACATGTTGACCATTTTAAAGTAGGCTTGTGTGTACACACTAATTATGTTTATACACCAGTGGCTGACCTTCCATAAATAGTTCACTTTTTTTCAATGTGATCAACTACATTCCATAATGTGAAGACAAGTTACAAACCACTAATTAAACCCCATTTAATTATTGGTTGGGACAATAAACAGGGATATTTCTTCAGAGCAATTTTGGAGGTGTTGGCAAAATTACAGTGAAATGCAACGTAAAATGTGCAGAAACTTATCAGCGCAAAGTATACTGAATAATTGGCAATTATTGCGTTTACATTTCATGGCTAATATTCACATTCATAGTAATATTAATTATTACCACAATGTCCCTTATTACTCTTTTAATGTGTTCAAACTGCAGGACCAGAAATGACAAGTGGAAATGTGTGTTTTAATGTTTAGTCTGGTTCAGTGTCACTGATCTAATCTCTGCTACAAAACCTTTACAATTTAAAATTTTTTAAGTCTCTAAATAAAAAGTTTTATTCTCCACTTAATAGAATTTCTCATAAACATTGATTTTATCCAGTAGGTAGAAATAATTAATATCTGATAAGTATCATAACTTAAACTTAACGCTCAAAGCATCATGGTTTTTATAGAGAAATACTGATTGTAAAGGCTGAACATTGAAGATGGTAAGAAATGAAAGCATACGTTCTTTTTTTCTATTTACCATCAGCTCTTCTGCACTTGCTCTCCTCTGCTCTCAGCTCCCACACACTGAGCTGTCAGCCACTCGAAATGCTCAGCTCCTTCCTCCCGTTTAACATTTATGTTAATGAGAAGACTTTGAGAAGGCTAAATATAATTAAAATATTTGTTACCTTCGACAAAAAACACTTAAGTCTATCAAAGCAGAACTAGAACCAAGTATGGAGAAGCAGCATTCAGCTTCTAGGTACTACAGATCTGGAACAAACTTCTGGAGAATTGTTTAACAACTGAAACGCTGTTTTTTTTAAATCTAGACTAAAAATCTATCTGCTTAGAGTTGCTTTTGAACAATAATAAATAAAGCTCTAACCAACATTTTGATGCATAATGACAGTACTTTGTAAAATGTAATGTTTCAATTGTGCCCTGCGACAGACTGGTGACCTGTCCAGGGTGTACCCCGCCTCTCACCCGGAACGTAGCTGGAGATGGGCACCAGCAACCCTCCCGACCCCATTAAGGGACAAAGGGTGAACAGAAAATGGATGGATGGATGGATGGATGTTTCAATTGTTGATGACTTTTTTTTCTGTCATCAACAAAAATGCAATATAAAGTGCTTTATGATGTAAAGCACTTTGAACTGCATTGTTGCTAAAATGTGCTATACAGATAAACTTGATTGAAAGCAATGTAGCTAGTTTTGTTAGTTTTGATTTACAAGGAATAATGAGGCAGTTTATTGTGATTCAGCCCAAGTAATGAAATGAACTGCGATCTGATTTTTATTGTTAATGTGTCTCATTCTATTGTGTCTCAGCAGTGAAAGTAAATAAAATGTGTTGCATCCCTTTTGCTTAAAGGTGGACATATCATGCTCTTAAATCCTTCCTTTTCACATGTAAATCACTCACGTTATGGTCTATATAAAGTAGAACTTCAATGCTTTGGTCTGAAGTCCTGGTTA
>CAEGAE010050057.1:0-19258 GCA_903067095.1 Girardinus metallicus
CCCCAGACAGCATAGCTCCCAGGATCATTGGGACACTCAAACCTCTCCACCACGATAAGGTGGCAGCCCAAGGAGAGTCAATTATTTCATTAGGTAAAGCAACAACAGAGTAACCTGTTTGATTTTGTCCTGCAGGGCCCATGACCCATCAACGAACCAAACTTCTCCAGTTGGTAAAAAAGTGTCTTGTAGTTCTGGTCTGGGAAGTTGTAAATTTCCACTAAATTCCAGACAGCCGTGTGGAGTTCCATCATCTGGTAATGGAAGAAATGTTGCTGGATTTAATATTGTACATAGTTTTATCACAATGTGTGGTTGTGACAAAAGCACTGCTGTGTACGATAGGTGTCGTGCTGGTGAGAGCAAATTCATTTTGCTCTGAAGTAGTAAAACATCTACAGCATGTGGCACTAATAGTTCCATTTTGTGAAACAGAACTATGTCTGCTGACATATTCACTGCCATTGCAACTTCACACAGTGCCTGCACACATTCCGGTAAGGACTGTGCTACTGGGTCTAGTTTCTTCGGGTAAAAGACTAAAGGCTTTAGCTTATTTCCATGACTCTGTAACAGCACAGAGGTCATGATCCCGTTCCTGCAATTCACAGTTTGAACAAAAGTCTTTTTATAACCCGGCAGGACCAAAGTTGTTGTCTGTATTAATGCTAGCTTCAAGTCTGTAAAAGCTTGTTCAGCTTTTGGATTCCAAGTTATTTTTTCATTCATGGCCATGGGTGTACAGTGAATTAAATCCTGTAATTGTTGAGTTTTTTCAACATAGTGTGGAAACCATGCTCTGCAGTAATTGCAAAGTCCAAGAAATGACATCATTTATTTTTTAGTTTCAGGTTTTGGCGCATCAGCAACTGTCTCTTTTCTTGCTTTTTGTATCTGCTTTCCCTCAGCTGACAATGTGTGTCCCAAATAGTTTACCTCCTTTCTCACCCACTGTAGTTTGTTTTTGCTCACTTTGTTTCCTGTTTTAAAGAGGTGGTGCAGCAGAGCGAGTGAGTCAGTTCTGCATGCTTCCTTGCTCTCTGATGCAGAGAAAAAAAGCATTGCTGAGATTACTGGTTACTATAAAAAATGTATTATCTGGCCTAAGTGAGTTTAGCAGCTTGTGTGGATCTGGCACATTTGGGGCTCTGGTTTGCACTGGGTCATTTACTGAGCGTAGATCCTGAATCATACGCCAATCTTTTTTGTTTGCTTTTTGCACCGGAAAAATTTGTGTGTTACAGGGAGAATCTGAACACTTCCTAATGATTCCTCCTTTTAATAAATCTTCAATCACTGGTTTAATGCCCTCTAATGCTTCTGGCTTTAAAGGGTATTGTTTTACTCTCGGTCTCCAGTTAGACTTTGCTTTAATTTGTACTGGGGGTACTGAATTCAGGAGCCCAACATCGGAGGGACCTTTTGTCCATAATTCTTCTGGAAGGTCAGCTAGTTCTGCTTCCTCTTTTTCTGTCAGAAGTATTTCAGCCTGTCACTGGAGTGCATGAACTTGAGCTGTGCCTGTTACAACTTCACACAGTGATTGTTTCCAGAGGTCACAGCTAGGGCTGTGACCATCTCCTTCATCTCTAAAATCAGTGACTCTGGCAGCCATTTTGGTCCTGTTACCTACATCGGCCCATGTGATATTATTTGATTTGAACAGTGAAATGTGTGGTGTCGCAGGTAACTTATACATTTCTGTTAGGCTAGATGGAAGAAGTACAGCTACAGCCTCATAAGACCTTCGGTCCGTGTACATGTCAGTTACGGCCAGTGTTACAGGGGTGGTTTCTAAAAACTTCTGCACGTAATCATCCTGTGGGTCGCTTAGGATGTTCATTGTTACATGCAATTGACCATAAGTCATTTCTTTTTCAGGTAAAGTCAGCTGCTCTCGAGCTTCCCTAAGAAGCTTTCCTGGGACGTGTGGATTTTCAGCTGGCTTTAAATCATAAGAACAGTAGATTTTTTCATCCTTTTCAACTGTATAAAGATCTAACTGTTTTAGTCTGACTGCTCTCACTCCACCTTGTACAGGGACTACTGCTATCCCTAATTTTGTCATCAGGTCTCTACCTAACAGGTTTATTGGACATTTGGGTGACATTACAACTGAAACTGTTACTTTAATTCCTGCTTCTGGGTCTTCAAAGGGTACAGGCTTTGACATGTTCTCTCTATGTGTTTGTCCATTGGCAGATTTTACCCAGATGGATTCACAAGTGGGGTTTACACCTGGTACTTTTGTTTTTAGAACTGTTTTGCATGCACCGGTGTCGCATAAAAACTCAATTTCTTCCCCATAAACCATTAGAGTAACATTCGTTTTTTCTTGTAATGCATTTAATAGATCCCCTGCTGCACATATGTCCACCATTTCATCAATTTGGTCTGGCGGTTTGTTTTGTTGGGGTGCAGGAGGAACTAGTCATGCTACAGAATTTGGCCTTGGTCGTCTTCCTCCTCCACCCCTTCTGTTATTTGATCTATTATTTGTACATTGTTTTGCCCAATAATTGGGATCTCCATAGTTCCAGCAACCATCTGGATTTTGTGGAGGGATACTTTGGGTTCCATATGGGGGTCTTCGCCCATTGCGACCTCCTCTGCCTCTTCCTCGTCCTCTATGGGACAAGGAAGAGGCAGAGGTTTCCAATTCCTCAAAATTATCCAGATGGAAAACATCTGGTCCTGGTTTAGTCTTTTTGACTACCTTTTCAGCATGACGTGCCCACGTCATCAGCTGTGAGACTGGGGCAGTCTCAACTTCAACAAGGTGTTTCTTTACCCAATTCCCAATTTCAGGGCGGAAACTTGACAACAACGCATTTTTCAGCTGTTGTTGATATGCACTGCTTGGGTCGTTGTTGGACTCAATCCCACTATGGATTTTGAACTCTTTTTCAAGTCTTACACGGAAATCATCTACTTCTTCTCCTGTTTTTTGCTTTACCCCTGCCAAGTGACTGTAGTTTGCTTTTTTGCGGAAAACTATTTTAATTCGGTGACATAATGGATCCCATTGTGCTTTAAACTCATCAGTTAGGTCTGGGTTAGGCCTGCTAGGGTATGCAAGTGGAACTGATCTGCCATCTGCATCAGTTATTTTTCCCATATAATTTCCCCTTACTTTTGCCCAATCTTTCCCTAGCGAGGACATGGCAGCTTCTCCTGCTTCTACTCCATTCAGTCTATATGAATGAATTGACCCAGGCTTGTCCTCTACCCATTTATCAGAGTCTCCTGCTGCAGGTATTATTCCTTCCACAGCCTTCCTGGCCTCTTCCAAGGTCCAGGGTCTAAAAACATACATGTGTTGTGGCATGCCTTCTCCACAGTTAGGGTTTGGCACTTGAACCATGGGGTATGTTTCAACATGTTCTTCCGGGGACCCAGGACTATACCGAACCATTATTTGGGGGTATACTCTTAGGTTGTAAGGCTGTTGTTTAATTTGTGTTTCTTCTTGTGGAGCTGGGTCTCCTACATACTGTGGTGGGTTTAACCCATCCAGTGAGAGGTTAGGCAGACACAGGAGCCGCAGCAGTGGGGGATGGGGCGGACGCAGGAGCCCGCGCTCCCTGTAATGCTACAGCATTCTGTCTGCCTCGCATGGTTTCATTATCTTCTGGTCTTACAAATAGGTTATTTGCTTCTAATTCTTTTTTATTTTTTGCTTTTTTAAATTGCTCTCTCCTTTCCTTAGTTGCTTTTAACCATATTTTGGAACATCTCAACTCCTCCTTTTTCTCCTTTCTTCTCCCCTTCTTTTCTGCGACACTACTCTCCAATATTCCCACTACGGTTTGCCAGTGTTCAATTTTAAATTTTTCATCTACTTTATATTTCTTTTTCCATTTTGACATGCAAGTCATGCTACCAGAAAATCTGGACAACGTGTACTTTTCATCCCCCTCGGGGCCCTCAGCAAGTGAGGAATTACAACAACACTTATTTCCCATTATTTCAGTACTCTGCGATTTAGCTTAAAAATGGCTTGATATTTTGTGCTCCCTCAAAGAAAGTGCTATAAGTCAGCGCTTAGTGTCCCCTGGAGGACAGTCTTCTAGACTGAGACCCCTATCCTCAGCCCGGTCTTCCACTTTGGATTCTAATTCTGAGGACAGAAAGTTTTATTTTCAGCACCATTCACACTTACACACAAACACATAATTCACAAATACACAAACAAATATAGACAAATTCCCTGCCTACGCGAGGATCCTTTAAGAGATCCTTTCCCCTGAGAGCGATTTCTCTCAAGGGCAGAGGGAACAATCAGTTATCATGCTACAGGAACATTCAGTGAGAGTGGGTTAAAAAGTTTTCAACACACACAGTAAAAGGCCAACACTCACAATAATCTATATTAATATAAGAATATTATCAATGTAAGAATGATAACAAATCACAATAATTCCAATAATCATCAATCAATAAAATCCTCCCAGGCCGAACTTGAAAACTGGACGTTATGCTGATAAAATTAGCTTTTGTCAATAACTCAGGCAGAAGTGAGAGCCCTGCGCAACGCAAGTAATAACCCGGCCGGAACACGGAGCATCAAATAATAAGACATAATTTAACAAAGCTTTGTTAAATTAGCTTGGGCCTCTCTCTCTCGATTGAAACCTTGCCTTCAATTGAGTACCTCGATTACTTCAATAGCCGAGGTACTCTAATCACTCGAGGAATCGTTTCATCCCTAATAAAATACACTATCGACTACTGGCCATCAGCTGCAAATGCAAGAAATAATTTTTGTTAAATTCAACATGGCCGACAGACAAAAAAGCATGCCAACCGAACCCTGTCCCTCCTTCTACTGCAGACAACTCTTGCGACATGAGATAACTTCTAAAGAACACTACTACTGATGTATTTTTCAAATAACAACTTTATATTTGGAGAACATTACAATTGACCACCAAAATAAAATAAAATAAAAAATTCCTACCTTTTTTATTCCTTAAGAGAATCAAAAAACATTTGGAAAACAATCCTGACATAAAGGATCATAATTGATGCATGAAAGGGTTAAATCATGTAATCTGTCTTTGCTTTGTAATAATTAATAACTATTGACCCCTTTGCATGGTTTAATACGATTTACTGTGATACTATTAGACATTGATATCACACTGAGAACTGAAGGAGGAACAACTTATGCTCTCTCTCGTCCTTACTGATAACTTTGCGTGTGAGTTATTTTTAAAGTCACAGTTTTTATAGGTATATTTACATTATCGACATCATAACTGGATTACTTCAAACTTGAGGACTGTTGGATTTTCTTACTTTTATTTTTACCTTACTTTTCTTCACCTCCAAGTGGAATCAGGGCAAAATGCCTCCGTCCGTTCCCAGGGACATTAGCAGTATTATATGACAACTTCAGTCTATAGAAATGAAGATTCAATGGCTGGAGGTGAACTTTGAGATCAACGGTACCTGTGGAAATGAAACACTGTTCCTCAAATCAACGGAGAGGTTGTATGCCCCTCACCAAGCAGCTCACCCTGGATCAATCAGGGTGCCAAGCCGAAACAAAAGTGTCACACTCTGATTCCATGAAACGACTAACAGGGAGAACCCGTCACCTGGACGAATCAGCATGGCCGGCTCTGAACCCAAACCCACCTTCAACTTCAACACCTGCTCTGCCAAAGAAAAATAAACAAGCAGCTGGAACCAGAACGGCTTCACCGACCCGCTGCCAGAGACAAAGCGACCAGCCCGAGCCTCAAAACATTCTGACTCCGTGGGAATCCCACTGAAAAACAGATT
The DNA here is from genome assembly GCA_903067095.1 of Girardinus metallicus. Lineage (NCBI taxonomy): Eukaryota > Metazoa > Chordata > Actinopteri > Cyprinodontiformes > Poeciliidae > Girardinus > Girardinus metallicus. The sequence goes on from CAEGAE010050057.1 coordinate 5,791, forward strand.
TTCTGCACTTCAGCCTGAGCCTCTGAATGAAACCTCGGATTCAAACATCAACAATGAGGCAAGGCCAACACATCCATCCCCCAAAGCTCCAAAGGACAAAGCAACCACCAGGAAAACAAAAGGTATGCCAAGAGTGCTTATTGTTGGAGATGAGGCTGTAAATGGAATTAGTCACATTTGCAATCCCAAGAAAATGAGAGTAATTTCTTTTCTTCGTGACACTTTATCTGATTTAACTTGCAAAGTGCTCTCTCTAACCACTGATCAGCCAAATATTGAGACTTTAGTTGTGCATGTTGGAGCCAACGGTTTGGAAAAGCAAAAATCTGAGATTTTGAAAAAGGACTGTAATATTCTTCTGAACACTATGGGAAAATTAAAAATGAAGTTATTTCTCAGTGGTCTAATTTCATCACCTCAATGGGGAGACAAAAAACACTGTGACGGGGTTCTCTTATGTCTTGTCAAACCTTAAATGACTTGCCAAGGCCGGAGATAACTTTAGTGTAATTTATTTAGCTTTTTCTTCTGTTTGGACAAATCACAAGGTCAGTTCATCACAGTCCTTCACCTTCAGTGTGGCTTCTCTGGGGTCTCGCCACCAACTGCCCCCTGTGGAGCAGAGCCCTGCTTTTAAAGCCACAGACTCCGCCCACAGAAAGACCTAACCAGCTAAATAATTAAAAAAAAACAAAAAAACTAAGCAACACTCCTAGCTCAAATAAACTCTTAAAGTATACAAAAAATAATAAATGAGAAAAAAATAAATAAATAAACTTATAGTCAAACATACAATACTCAATTAAATAGGAAACACGCTGCACGTTCCGATGACATCATCACGCCACTCCTTCCGGCGCCACAATCCAGAAACAACGCCACTTAAAATAAAACCGGGAAAACGTTCGAAGCCGAAAACAGGCTATGATGGACAGATGAACCGAAGCAGGAACGCCACGTGTGCACCCACAACGAACGGCATCAGCCCAAGCTGCAACAAAAAAGTAAGTTAATGATTGTGGGTGTGCTCACTCGCTAACACGTACTCTCTAATTAAGTCCCGGCTCATGAGGGCTCCCCCGTCACAAACACTCCAGGCTGGACATGATAAACAAATGGCTCTGCCAGCTCAGTGACCTTCATCAATAACCTCTGGATCTATTGGCAGTGCTTTCATCTTTTTGGAAGAGATGGATGCAATCTTAATAAACATGGGATAAAGCTACTCACTGCAAACCTTTCTCATTTTATCAACAAGGACAACAATGTGATCATGGCTTCAGAAGAACAGGCTCAAGGATGTCTGACTAGGATGGATCCCTCACTTCTTTTAATTCACCTGCCTCTGACTTCCCAGAGGATCTACCACTCTGCGTTTCTGAGGTCTGAGACCGGGGTCCAGATATTATCTTTACATCTGTCTTCCCCCGTCTATTTTGCACTGCAAAACAGGACATTACCTGTCCGGATCACTACAAGAAAATTTACAAAAAACAGAAATGCAAAATACAGCGGTATTAATTCAAACCTCAGCCTGATCCGCTGCCTAAAGGAACGTCAGACTGAAGATCTTTCGGCCTCCAACTCACTTAAACTAGCCCTTTTAAATACCAGATGACTCTGTGCTAAAGCTATACTAATTAATGATTTCATCACTGAGCATAATATTGATGTTATGTTTCTAACAGAATCATGGTTGACAATAATGAACCAACCATACTAATTGAATCAGCGCCTCCTAACTACAATTTTTTAAGTGAAAATAGAAAACATAAAAAAGGAGGAGGCGTGGCTTCAATAGTTAAGAATACCATAAATTGTAATAAAATCTCTTTGGGTCATTTCACCTCTTTTGAGTATCTTTGAATTGAGTTAAAAGGCCACAAATGAACTTTGACCCTAACTTTATGCAAAACACCAACATACATGGAAAATTTATTTACTGACTTGAATGAGCTTCTATCTCTCATATGCATTGATTATGATTGTTTAATAATTGTCGGTGATTTCAACATTCATGTTGACAACCCCCAAGACAGAGGTACAAAAAAGCTCTTTAATATATTAGAGAGTTTTGGTCTAACACAACACGTCAAACAAGTAACACACACTGAGGTCACACACTGGACCTGGTTATCAGTAAGGGTGTGAATATTTCCAATGTCTCTGTAACTGATGTCGCCCTTTCGGATCATTTCGTTGTTATCTTTGAAAGTTCTTTATCCGCTAACCCACTTGGACAAACAACAACTATCACAAAACGTTCTTTCACAGAAAACCCTGCCCTATCTACTCTTCTTCCTTGCCCTTAAGCTGTAATGATGTAGATAAGTTGGTAGATGATTCTCAGTATAAAGTTTCAGATATCATTGATTACATTTCCTCCATTAAATGAAGGTTGTGTCTGGTAGGAAGAAATCTCCATTGAGAAATGCACAAACAGTTAAATCTGCAAGACAACTCTGCCGTAGGGCCGAACAGAAATGATGTAAAACTCAACTTCACATTTATGAAATCTATAAAGAAAGACTACATAACTATCACTCAACACTAAAACATGGAAGGGAAGCTTTCTTTGCAGATGTTAAACAAAAACATTAGCAATGCTCGAGCATTATTTTCAGTAGATGACAGGCTCACAAACCCTCCTATGACATTACCACCTGAATTTCAATCTAATGCCGCCTGCAACAAATTTTCCAGCTTCTTTTCAGAGAAAATTAAAATAATCAGAGGATTAATCTTCACATCCACTCTAAAGCCACTATTAATGTGGCACCCAAACAAAATAAATACAGGAAAAATGACCCAATTTCAACGACTTAATTATAAAACCTTAGGAGAAATTATAAGTCAATGAAGCTACAGTTCCTGCTGTGTGGATGTCCGATCCACACATTTCTTTAAGAAAGTCCTGCCTGTCGTTGCTAATGATCGGATCCAAATAGTAATTCATGGCTCTCATCAGGAGTTTTCCCCCCAAGCTTTGAAAACTGCAGTTATCAAACCACTGGTAAAAAAGAAAAATCTGGACAAATCACTACTGCAGAATTACAGGCCGATCTCCAACCTCCCATTCATCAGCAAAGTTATTGAAAAAGCTGTTTTTAAACAATTAAATAGCTTCCTAACGATAACCAACCTCTTTGACTCCTTCCAGTCTGGTTTTTGTGCTCACCACAGCACAGAGACTGGCCTAGTCAAAGTGTTCAATGATATCCAAATAAATACAGACTGTGGGAGAACTACAGTGCTGGTTCTGCTGGAACTCAGTGCAGCTTTTGACACTATTGACTATGACATATTACTGAATCGACTGGAGAGTTGGGTCAGATTCTCCAGTCTTACATAAAAAACAAGAATTTCTTTGTTTCAGTTGGAAGCTTCTCATCAGCAAGGTCAAAGATCACATGTGGCAATCCTAGGAACCCTCTTATTCAATATTTATATGCTCCCACTAGCTCAAGTTATAACAGGAAATTGTCATGATGGGTTTTAATCTGTTTACCCACATGCAAGAACACCACCAGGAGAGCAGGTGGTTTTAAAGAATGATTTATTTTCTCGAACATAAAACAGAAATGTAAGCGATAAGCAATGTAGTCCGGAACGGGAGGGAACTGGAACAGGGAGCACACCGGGGCGTCAAACTGCAGAGCGAGAGTGGAGTGAATGGTGCGTTCAAGGAATGTGGTTTTCTGGATGGTTTGTGTGGGAACGGCCTTACCTGTTGTTTTACAGGTTCTGTCCAGGGGGGAGATACAGGTCCAGGGTAGTTTCTTTCTGACAGCAGATGAGGCAATACGGATTCCTGCGGAAGCTGTGAGCGGAGGTTATAGACGAAGACGACGGTGGCTGCATTGGAGGGCGGAAAGGTAAGTCGGACGATTTGGAGCGAGGAGACGGCCAACGATGATCCAGGAGCAGGTTTTATTCTTTCGGGAGGATATGGCGTTCGGGGAAGCTCGGGCATCCACTAGGTACGACCCAGGGTGTCACGAGGAAGGTTCTCGGAGGGGAACCAGAAACAGCGTTCTTCACAGGAGCTTTGGAGAAGCCAACGGGGAACACCTGAAGAGAAAGAACGACAAAAAGGATCACTGAGGAGGTCTCGGAGAATCTTTAGCATGCGCGCACGTGGCTCTGGTTACCATTTCAGGCTAACACTCTGGCGCCGAAGTGTTGGTCATCCGCTCCTAAATACTCCACTGGTGATTATCCGAATAAGACTCAGGTGTGTTGCCGGGTTCTCCGGGGAAGCTCTCCAGGAGCACAGCCACCAGTCGCCATCTAGTGGAGGCTGTAAAATTGAGCAGGCAGCCCAAACAAAAAGGAAAAAGAAACAAAACCCAGGAACCTGACAGTACCCTCCCTCAACGGTCGCCACCTGGCAGCCGAGAGGAACAGGAGGGAAGGGAAGCACGAAAATCATCAATAAGGGAAGGGTCGAGGATAAAGGACCCAGGAACGCTCCTCCGGACCGTAACCCTCCCAATCGACGAGGTACTGCCAACCACAACCTCGCCGATGGGAGGCCACGATCCGGTGGACAATGTAAGCCGGATGGCCAACAATTACATGGGCGGGCGGAGGGGGCTCGGAAGGAGGGCACAGGTCACTAGTCTAGACAGGTTTGACTTGCGAGACGTGGAATGTGGGATGGATGCGCATGGCTGACGGGAGGCGGAGACGTACTGCAGACGGACTGATGATGGATTCGATTTCAAATGGACCAATGAACCTGGGGGATAACTTTTTGGACATGGACTTAAGAGGGATATCTCGTGTGGATAACCAAACCTTTTGGCCGGCAGTGTAGGTGGGTGCTGGGTTCCGTTTACGATCTGCGATGCGTTTATTCTGTTCGGATGTGCGGTGATGGCGTCTTTCCAGATGTTTTTGCAGCGGCGGATGTGATGTTGTACAGAGGTGACTGAGATCCTTTCTTCATCTGCGGACAGGAGTGGGGTTTGGTAACCTAGAGATATCTCAAAAGGGGAGAGACCGGTGGCAGCAGAGATGTGACTATTGTGTGCGTATTCTACCCAATCTCCTGAGGAATGCCATGTAACCGAAAAACACGTTTAACTAACAGCTGAGCTGTCTGGAAGGCAGAAGGAAGTTTATGGAGGGGAACGAGATGGCAGGACTTGGAGAAATGGTCAATGATTGTGAGAATGGTGGTCATACCTTTGGAAGGGGGTAATCCTGTAACAAAGTCGATTGCAATGTGGGACCAGGGTCGTTTAGCAATGGGCAACGGTTGCAGTAATCCTGACGGATGTTGGTGGGAGGACTTGTTTCTGGAACACACGGTGCAAGCTAGGACGAATTCTTTAACATCTTTGTGAACTGATGGCCACCAAAAACTTCGATTTATTAATGCAATGGTGCGACTGATTCCTGGATGAGCTGAGAACTTGGAAGAGTGGATCCACTGGATAAACCGGGAACGAACGGAGATGGGGACGTAGATCTTACCGGAAGGACATGATTCGGGAAGTGGTTCTGACTGTTGAGCTTGACGGATGAGATCTTCAACCTCCCAGGACACCACTCCCACGATACAGTTGGGGGGTAATATAGATGCCGGTGTCTTCTCGAAGTCGTCAGTGGAATGGAGTCTGGAAAGGGCGTCAGGTTTGATGTTCCTGGATCCTGGATGGTAAGAGATAGAGAGATTGAAGCGTGAAAAGAACAGGGACCAGCGAGACTGACGAGGGTTTAGGCGTTTGGCAGACTGAAGGTAAGAGAGGTTCTTATGGTCCGTCCAGACTAGAACCGGGTGTTCAGTGCCCTCCAACCAATGCCGCTATTCCTCCAAGGCGAGCTTGATAGCTAGCAACTCCCTATCTCCCACATCATAATTACGTTCTGCAGGTGAGAGTCTGCGGGAGAAGAAGGCATAGGGGTGAGTCTTATCATCGGTATCTGAGATCTGTGAGAGGACTGCTCCAACCCCTGTATCTGAGGCATCGACTTCTACTATGAATTGTTTAGATGGATCTGGTTGAGTAAGTACGGGTGCATGGGCAAAAAGGGATTTTAGCCGTTTGAAAGCTTTGTCAGCTTCGGGTGTCCAAGAAAACACGGACTTAGTTGAGGTAAGGGCTGTAAGTGGTGTCGCAGTTTGACTATAATTTCGAATGAATCGTCGATAAAAATTTGCAAAACCCAGGAATCGTTGTAGCTGTTTGCGCGTCTCCGGGATTGGCCACTCCAACACGGCTTTGATTTTCTCTTCCGAAGGTCGTACCTGTCCGCCCTCTAAGACGTATTCCAGGAACGTAACTGACGGTTGGTGGAATTCACACTTTTCTGCTTTTACATATAGTTTGTTCTCCAGTAGATGTTGCAAGACGAGACGGACATGCTGTTGATGTTCAACGAGGGACTTAGAGTAGATCAAGATGTCATCTAAATAAACGAAAGCAAATATGTTGAGAAAATCACGGAGGACATTTACAAGTGCTTAGAAAAAAGCCGGTGCATTAGACAACCCGAAAGGCATTACTAAGTACTCAAAATGTCCTATGGGGGTTTTGAATGCTGTCTTCCACTCATCTCCCTTTCGAATACGTCATAGGTGGTAGGCATTTCTGAGGTCAAGTTTAGTGAATATGGTAGCTCCGTGTACTGGTTCAAAGGCGTAGGAAAGGAGTAGAAGGGGGTATTTGTTTTTGACTGTGATTTGGTTTAACCCTCTGTAATCAATGCATGGTCTTAACGTACCATCTGTCTTGCCTACGAAGAAAAATCCTGCCCTTAAAGGAGACGAAGACGGACGGATAATGCCTGCATCTAAGGAATCTTTGATATATCTCTCCATGGTTTCACGTTCTGGTTTGGAGATGTTGTAGAAATGACTGTTAGGTAACGGGGCTCCAGGCAAAAGGTCTATGGCGCAGTCATAGGGTCGATGTGGTGGAAGAGAGAGAGCTTTATGCTTACTGAACACTGATGCTAAATCGAGATACTCGGATGGAACAGCTGACAGATCGGGAGGGTCCGCCTCCTGCGAATTAGGAGGTGGGGACCCTGGGGGAATGGCAGAAACGAGGCAGGTGGAGTGACAGTTACTGGACCAGGCTTCTATATGTCTTTCTGTCCAGTTTATGTGAGGATTGTGTTGTGATAACCAACCAAAACCTAAGACAACGGGAGAACTGGCTGTCGAAAAAACATAAAATGAAATAAGTTCGCTGTGGTTACCAGAAATGATGAGTTTTAACGGCTTGGTCCGGTGGTGTATTTGTGCTAGCGCTTTACCATCAAGAGCGGTGACTCGAAGAGGCACAGAGAGGGGTTCCATCTCGACGGACATCTGCTGGATGAAAGTGGAATCGATTAGATTTTGTTCACAACCTGAGTCTATGAGTACTGACAGAGGGGTGGATTGGTTATTGTTGTTGAACAGGACGGCAGGTAACAGAAGACGAGAAATATTCCTTGTTGGGAGATGGTCCGACAGTAACCTCGTGCTTACTGTTGGACCTGGTGGTTTAACCGTTTTGGACAGTTGGCGATGAAGTGAGACGCGGATCCACAATACAGACAAAGACGGGCTGTCATCCTCCTCTGCCTTTCTTCAGGGGTAAGTCGTGTGTGACCGATCTGCATGGGTTCTGGATCTGAGAGATTAGTTTGAGAAGGTGAACTAGGAGATGACGTGGTCGATGGGTTAGATCAGAATGAGGGTGTTTTGCGGTTTCTTTCTCTGTTTCTGGCTCGGATCCTGTTATCAAGTTTTATGGTCAGACTAATTAACTCTTCGAGGGTTTCAGGTTCATTTAGGGTGGCTAGCTCATCTTTACTGGGCTCACTTAGCGCATGAAAAAATGCGATCTTTAATGCGGGGGGGTTCCAGTCAAAGGCTGCTGCCTTGATTCTAAAGTCTATGGTGAATTCAGCGACGCTTTGCTGACCCTGTTTGTTTGCTATTCCATAGATCACGTGAATTAGCTGTTTTATCTGAATCCTGGTTAAATACTTGTTTAAACTCCTTCAAAAATTTTTGAAAAGTACAGCCAAAATTTGTGGGTGATGAAAATCTTGATTCAGCCCATTCTAGCGCTCGGCTGGTAAGTAAAGATATGACATACGCTATTTTGGCACCATCGTGAGAGAAACTCAACGGGGAGTGATGGAAGATCAATAAACATTGCAAAATAAATCCTTTGCACTTGTTGGTTTCACCTGAGTACTTGTCTGGAGTCAGAGGTCGAACTTCGGCAAACGAGGTTCGGACTGGAGGGTTAGGTGGCGGAGCTGGAGGAGTTGACGGAGCTGGATCTCGAGGGAAAGTGTTCTGTAAAAACTTAGTTAGCTCGGTTAGTTGTCGGTTGGTTTCAGCTTGACTGTTACTTAATTCTCTCAGAGCAGTGTCATGTGATTGGATGAGGGTTTGTTGGTCTGCTAGAGCTCTCCTAATGGCATCTGCTGGGGAAGACTGTTGGCCAGAGTGTTCTGTCATGATGGGTTTTAATCTGTTTACCCACATGCAAGAACACCAACAGGAGAGCAGGTGGTTTTAAAGAATGATTTATTTTCTCGAACATAAAACAGAAATGTAAGCGATAAGCAACGTAGTCCGGAACTGGAACAGGGAGCACACCGGGGCGTCAAACTGCAGAGCGAGAGTGGAGTGAATGGTGCGTTCAAGGAATGTGGTTTTCTGGATGGTTTGTGTGGGAACGGCCTTACTTGTTGTTTTACAGGTTCTGTCCAGGGGAGAGATACAGGTCCAGGGTAGTTTCTTTCCGACGGCAGATGAGGCAATACGGATTCCTGCAAAAGCTGTGAGCGGAGGTTATAGACGAAGACGATGGTGGCTGCATTGGAGGGCGGACAGGTAAGTCGGACGATTTGGAGCGAGCAGACGGCCAACGATTATCCAGGAGCAGGTTTTATTCTTTCGGGAGGATATGGCGTTCGGGGAAGCTCGGGCATCCACTAGGTACGACCCAGGGCGTCACGAGGAAGGTTCTCGGAGGGGAACCAGAAACGGCGTTCCTCACAGGAGCTCTGGAGAAGCCAACGGGGAACACCTGAAGAGAAAGAACGACAAAAAGGATCACTGAGGAGGTCTTGGAGAATCTTTAGCATGCGTGCACGTGGCTCTGGTTACCATTACAGGCTAACACTCTGGCGCCGAAGTGTTGGTCATCCGCTCCTAAATACTCCACTGGTGATTATCTGAATAAGACTCAGGTGTGTTGCCGGGTTCTCCGGGGAAGCTCTCCAGGAGCACAGCCACCAGTCGCCATCTAGTGGAGGCTGTAAAATGGAGCAGGCAGCCCAAACAAAAAGGAAAAAGAAAACAAAAGACAAGAAACAAAACCCAGGAACCTGACAGAAATAATATTAACTACCATAATTACACGGATGATATACTCATCATTCTATGCATCCATTTTCTAAAACGCTTATCCCTAGTGGGGTTGCCAGGGGTGCTGGTACCTATCTCCACAGGTCAATGGGTGAGAGGCGGGGTCACCATAGACAAGGTGCCAGTCCATTACAGGGCAGACATTTATATATTTTAAAAAATAAAAACCCCATAGGGTGATGAAATGCAAAGTTTGAGCTGCTCTTCTGGAGTTTTAGCTGTTCATAATAATGTTAATTTCTTAATGTGTGGTCTGACCTGAGTTTTTACACAAATAATTGTGGTTAACCTCAGGCTGACCACTGTAATGTATGTACCCATTACTATGACAGGTCATTTGGTTGTTAACCCATTTTATACAGGACAGTTAAGAAAAACAGCAAAAAAAAGAAAAAGCACAAACTCAGTACAAAATATTTATTTGCTTAGTTCGGATTATGAAAATAAAAATAATCAATGAAGTTTATTTGTATAGCACCTTTCAGCAACAAGGCAGTTCAAAGTGCTTTGCATAATAATAAAAACACAAAACAGAAAGACGTAGAACACAAAGTCAACAATTGAGCCATTACATTTTGTGAAGTGCCACTGTTACACATCAGAATGTTGATTAGTGTTTGATTTATAATGTTTCAAATGCAACTCTCAACAGGTCAGTTTTTAGTATAGATTTAAAGGGAACTCAGCGTTTGATGTGTTTTACAACTTTCCAGAACCTTGTTTCAGATTTGTGGTGCGTAGAAGTTGAGTGCTGCTTCTCCATGTTTGGTTCTGGTTCTGGGGATACAGAGCAGACCAGAACCTGAAGACCTGAGAGGTCTGGAAGGTTGATGCAACAACAGCAAATCTTTAATGTATTGTGGTGCTGAGCTGTTCACTGATTTATAAACTAACAACAGTATTTTAAAGTCTCTGTCAGCGGAAGGACTTTAGAATTGGATGATGTGCTCTATCTTCCTGATTTTAGTCAGAACACCCACAGCAGCGTTCTGGATCAACTGCAGCTGGAGGATTGATTTTTTTAGGCAGACCTGTAAGATACTACTGCAGTAATCAAAGCAACTGAAGATAAAAACATGGATGACTTTCTCTAGAGGACATTAGTCCTCTAATCCTAGAAATGTTCTTCAGGTGATAGAAGGCTGACTTTGTAACTGTTATGTGGCTTTGAAGGTTCAGGTCAGATTCCATCACTACACCCAGATTTCAGCCTCTATTTTCCAGCTGTAATAACTGAAGCTGTAATTGTCGGCGAACTGAAAGATGGCTAAACTCTTAAATATATAGGTGAAGAAATAATGCAAGGAGACGTAGTTCTTTGCTGCTTTTAGGTCAAGGCAAGCTGGGTGATTTATTACACTCTTCCACGGATTCGTCTTACAGCTCCATCAGTACAAAAAACAAAAATCTCCCGATATATGAATTCTGTCTGCTTCGATGACAAGTTACTTATTGGAACAAAGGTAACTTGCTTCAATAGTTCTTTATGTATGAACTAGTCCAGTACTGGACTGAAGCGTCCCACCCAACTCTCCAGTTGTTTCAGTAATGTGTCATGGTCAATAGTGTCAAAAGCTTCAGTAAGGTCCAACAGAACCAGCACTATGGTTCTTCCACAGTTTGTGTTTATATGGATGTAATTGAACACTTTGAGGAAGGCAGTCTCAGTACTGTGGTAACCATGGAAACTGGACTGAAAGGCATCAAACCGGTTGGCTACTGTTAGGAAGCTATTTAACTGTTGAAACAGATTTTTCAATCATTTTGCTGATGAATGGAGGTTTGGAGAACAGCCTGTAATTTTGCAGTAGTTATTTGTCCAGATTGTTGTTTTTTATCGATGGTTTGATAACTGCTGTTTTTAAAGCTTGGAGGGAAACACCCGATAAGAGGGAGGATTTTACTGTTTGAATCAGTTCAGATGCAAAGACAGGCAGAACTAACGAAATTCATGTTTAGTTTACAAATCTTGGCATTAAATTTAAAATCCTGTCTAATTTCCTTTAAATGATGATGCCTCATTTCAATAGAAAATTATTCTGTGAGTAAAACAGCAGAGTTGAGTATGTGGGCAGATCCCATGGAAAACCTGTCAAATACTCTCAGCTGCAGGACATGGAGGAGATACATTTCCATAACTAGACGTAATCTTATAAAGGAGAGATGTAAAGATGAGATTTTATGATGATCTCCTCCACTCAGCATCATCATAGGCTGCCAGCAGACTGTGGGAGTGGAGAGGATAGACCTGTTCTCCTTGCACATCAACCCCACTGAACACTGTATATCCAAATCAACTTGGATTTGCTGTTTGTGCCAGATGACCATCACAACAATGCTGATTTACTTGTCATAAATGCTGGTTGAAGAAGGGGATACCATCCCACAGCCAGACTGGTGATAAAATAATCTAATTTAAAATAACTGGGAATGACTGAACTAAAGTAAAACAGAAACAAGGCAAATCTAACCAAAACTAACAAAGGCAAACAGATAAAAAATGAACAAAACAACAACTCCCCAGTGTTGTAGTACTTGAGATCGGTCTTTTTTGATCATCTCGGACTCGACCGCATTTGGTCTCGGTCTCGGGCGCTGAGGACTCGGGATTTTATTTTAAGACCAGTCAAGACCAGAACTGTGGAAATATCACTAAACTTACAGCAAACTGTCCAGTTTATTTGTTAAAATGTTTGTTTTCACTGGATGCAAAACGCACCGATTAAAATCCAAGCAATAACGTCACTTACTAATTACGTGTTTCTGTTATTCCCCCCATCTTTCACTACAGTGTCACATGCTATAACAACAGTGTCATTAATATTAAGTCTTACCACAAGAAAAGTGGAAAACACTGGACTATTTATAACTACCATCATAACTGTAGAACAAACCATTTGTACATTGCAATAAAATAAAGGGTAACTTGTTCTTCAAACAGAAAGTTCAACTTCTGGTCAGCATATTGGAACTCTGAAATACTGATTAAATAACTAAAACAGAATTACTTATTCTTTAACTTAAGGAAAAAGGGTCTTTCAAAATTCCTAACATTATTAATACCGGTGAGAGGCAGCAGAGCACAAACAGGCATGCAGTGTGTTGGTGAAGGAGAAGTCTTCCACCTTGTGGAGCCGACCTAACAAGTTATAACAGCCAGACCTCATGCTCTAAAAGAAGCCGAAGTATGTTACCCAATACATATGAGATGTGCATCATGTTAACTTCAGATTTTCTTTGAGAAAAAAATGACTGTTTCTCTTTCTTTGTAATGTTAGCTATGAGCAATTCAAGCTAATGGTATCTTGCTGTAAGTTAATGTCTGAATTTAAGAAAGTCCTGCCTGTCATTGCTAATGATCTGATCCAAATTGTAAACTCATCGCTCTCATCAGTTGGGTCAGACTCTCCGGTCAGGTGCTACTTGTTCCACTTTACTTGGTGAAAGAGGAATTATTAATGACTCTGTTATTAAAGTATTTGACAGTATAATAAAACTTAATGAAATCTTTATCATTGGTCCTACTTGTTCCACTTTATTTCAGGTAGGGGAAATATTAATACTGTGTTGTTAAATCTTTTGACAGTGTAATAACATTTAATGACATCTCTAACTAGTCCAATGTTATACTTACATTGGACTAGTCTTTAATATTGTCTGACTAGTTCAATGTTGACAAGTTTTTAATTAAATAAAAATGTATTTCTCCTAATTTTTTAAGGGAAAATATTAATTACACAATTATAATGATCTCGATAAAATGAACCACAAATGATGTAGTTGATAGGTATTTTCTAAACCTACATAAAAGAACCACAGAAAACTAATTTAGAAAAGAAACAGCAGGAAACCAAATGCATTTCTTCATCACTAACACCACTTGTTTTCACATTTTCAGTGTAGGAGTCATTTAGCAAATGATTTAATCTGTTTATTTTACAGGACATCATCATGTGATTCTTTTTCCAGTTCATCTTCATCAAAATGGAATGTATAGTTGTCATCTGATCCATAAGTTGCTCTGACCAGCTCAACGCTCATCACAGCAGTGTTAACCGTCTTTAGCATCATGCTTCGAAG
>CAEGAE010050063.1:0-153621 GCA_903067095.1 Girardinus metallicus
CTATCTATCTATCTATCTATCTATCTATCTATCTATCTATCTATCTATCTATCTATCTATCTATCTATCTATCTATCATCCATCCATCCATCCATCCATCCATCCATCCATCCATCTATCTAGTCCTAAAACATAATATGTATGGGAGTTGATATTATGTATGCATAATAAGCCAGTTCATGGGAATCCGGTGTGTCGTGCTATATACTACCCCCTACTGGTCCACTAGTGTATGTCACAAACATTTCTTAAGCCAAAATATATGTATATGTGTGTATATTTAGTATTGCCTAGTATTGCCATTACCATTGCTATTTCTAACTGTTACCCCAGGCTGATGTATTAGAAAATTAATTAGACACAGAGGCCACTGTGGGCTGATTTACGCACCATAATCTGTCTTTTGTTGGGAGGTGGATGTTAGGAGGAAGGTGCATGCGGGCGGTAGACTGTGTGCTTTGGCATTGGGAAAAATAATAATTACTATTATTCACTTAGGGACATAAATCAAGAATATTAGAACTTGTTCAGTTGTCTCCAACTTTTTGCCTAATCTTAGCCTGACCTCATCAGTTAGACAGTATACAGCCATTGAGACAAGATAAAATCAACTGATTCTGGCTTTTTAAGGGTTGTTAAGGTGCTGCATATCCCTCGTTCACTGTAGATCAGATAACATTGTAGAGTAAGGGGCCAGTAATAACAAAGAAAAAAAAAAAACAGGACATTTTAAACTATTTTTTGTTAAAGGTCTGGAAAATTCCTGTAAATACCTTGAGGTTTTTTGATTGTAGCAAAATATGTATAAATTCTCATGGTATACATACTTTTGCAAGGTAGACTGTCAGTAAATCTTCCACCCAGACCTAATAGGACACTGTTATTTGAGCTTTAGTTGCATACAGTTTTGAACTTAAGTTTTGAAATAAGAGAGCTGTGTGTTGGGAGGTTTTCCACTGAGGAAAAGGTGCTGAGTCTCAATCAGGTAAGACGACCGTTAATATGAAATCCTCCTACTTCGCTGCTCAGGATAAATCCATTGCAAGTAAGCATTAATTATTAACACTGTTTTTATCTGCGATCCGCTGACTGACAGTCTGCCGCTCTTCAGGAAAGAGGAGTCACAGACTGCCAGTCACATCCTTTAATGAAGTTGGAAGAGACATATTAATGGTATTAATTAGCATTGTTGGTGTGCTGGAGACAAGTCTTAATGTTACAGGAGAAGAAGAGGAGGAACCACTGTTAATCTCAGTGACATCAACCCTCAGACGGCCCCTGTATCACCCTCCTACTGGGGTTAAGTTTTGGCTCCCTCCCAGTCTTAGTTCAGACTGGTACAATGTGGCAGGAAACTTAGCCTTGACAGATTGCACATTACCGGATGTCTTGATTTCCTCTGTAAGGTGATGACCATCTTCAGCTTAGCGCTGTAACAAAGGGGGGACGGGTTGTGCAAACACTGATTCTACAGCTTAGATGCTGTCCTGCTTTGTGTGTGAGAGGTTAGATCAGTACGAGCGAGTAAATGAGTCTTGACACCAAAATGCATATTCTCTAAAGAAAGAATGAGAAAGGCTGACGCAGAAGAGTGCACGAGGCTTGTAGAAGGTGGAAAACAATATGGAGGGAAGTGGATTAGTCTCAATTCCAAAGCTACATCTTTTCTTTCAGATGCAAGCCATCATCTCATTGATTCTGTTTGTTAGCTGTATAGCAGCCAGCAGCTCCTGTTTCCTCCTGCATTTTTAAATAGGTAGTGCTTAAAACAAAAAAATGTCCTGGTCTAGCTTGCATTTTCTAAAAGGTCAGCTCTGATGAACAGTGAGAAGGCACACAGGTAAGCGGTGCGTTGTACTGTTCAGGGATGCTCTCTGTTTAATCTGTCTGAGCTTGAGGTGTTTTGCAATAAAAGAGGTCAAATATTTCAGACTCTGGATGTGCAAAACTGCTACAGCCCATGTTTCATTTTTCTCCCACCTCATAATTACCAACTGCTTTATTTTGGTCTGTCACGTAAAATGCATGAAGGTTTTGGTTGTAATGTAAAAGGCTCTAGGAGTGTAAACACATCAATCGGTTCTCCCGGGTGATTTATAGGAGATTGTTTCTACTTTGCCAATACAAAAATACATCTATAAGCACAGTATTGGAGTAGATTGGGAAAACCAAAAACTCAACCTCCAGTTTGTGGTCTAAAAGGCTGACTGACAGCAAATTTGGCAGAGTTAAATCAGCACTGTGCCGAGTCTATTTGGTCCTTCTCAAAATTGGTATTAATTTAACTCTTTCAGAGTCATTACAACAAGTGACTGAATAATTTTAACTCTTGAAATTGTCAAAACTACTCAGTCTCTTGGTGAAATAACTCTGAAATAGTTAAATTAATACCAATTCTGAGATGGAGAAAATAGACTCAACACAGTGTTGATTTAACAATGAAAAATTTCCCGTATGGAGCTGATTATGAATGAAGTCACAGTCTGACTGGAGTAAAACGTCACCTGTCTGTTCAGCTGGCACTTTTTCCAAGTGTTCTGACTATTCCCCTCTTGATCAGGTTTACCTCATGTTTCATCCAACTTTAATGCGTTTTGTCCTGTTTTTCTACAAGGTGTCGCCTTTCTGGGTTTTAAGTAAATAACAGCAAGCATGAGTTCTTGGTGTCAGAGCAGCTTTGATATGAGGACATTATCTATATTTCTACTAGGTGAAGAGTACTAATAGGCTGAATTTGAAACATGTTTTCTGTTGAGAATCAATAAACTTAACGAATTAGTGACTGTATAACCTCCCCTGTCTCTGTGGTGTAGTATCCATTGACGTTTTGATTGACAGGTCCATTGTCTGACAGACCGCGCTTCCTCCTCTGGCTCCCTTTTGTCATCCAATGGGCTTGGAGCCTCGAACAGTTACCAAGGATCCCTGAATTGAAACGTCTCTAACTCTAGCACATCCGCTCCTCCTGATGTGTGCAGTTGTGTGAAGTGGTATGTTGACCATGCAGCCTCACTCATAAATGGACAGGATTCAAGTTTGGATGTAAGGGTTGACAGGAGAAGAAGAAACAAAGAACTCAAAAACAGCTCAGGAAAAATGCCTCCAAAGAGGAGAAACAATGACATAGTTGATGTTGAAAATGGTGAGATTTTTGTGCTAATCTGCTGTTCTTTAGAGACCCTTATATTTATTGATGGTACTATATTATAAAAGTGTATCTCTTATTGTAACTTGTGTTGGATTACTTTTGGTCTTTTTTTTTCCAGTTGGGATGGATGTGGATGCTGAGCCTGACAGCGACAGTGAAGGTGAGTGATTCAAGATCAGTTCTGCTGAGGTGAAGAGACAGCAATTACTAATATTAATATTAGTCTAATCTGCTTTTAAACACAAAACATATAGTTACTAAAAATAACTATACTTCTTCATTCGCAGGTTTTTGTCTATTTGATAGTCATAGTTGTTAGTGCCAACAATAGTCCAGCCGGTAATTTTAATGCAACAGTAATAAAAGCCAAATGCATTTAAGGTGCCTACATATTTTTCTGCAACTCTACTAATATTTTATTGATAGGGAATGAATCTGAACTGTTACGGCATTGAAAATCTCATCTACTAACAATAAACAGTTTTATTGTTTTTACAGAAGAGGCGAGGAGGAAGAGTCAAAACAGGACATCTAAGTTGCAACGTAAAGCCAAGCAAGTCAGTGAGGATGAGGAGGATGAGGATGAGGATGAGGCACCCCGAAGACGAGGACGAAGGAAGCTAACAAAAATAGATGATGATGAGGACGAGACCCCTCAAAGACGAGGACGGAGGAAGACAACCAAACCCCAGGACAGTGACGAAGACGATGAGGGAGAGAAACGAAAGGCAGCAGTAAGAAAAGGATCAAGAGCCTCCAGGAAGAAGGTTTCTAAGGAGCAGAGCGATGAAGAAAGTGAGGAAGACAAAGGGAGAGGAAAAAAATCTGGGGGAGCTGTGTCCAAAAAGGAGAAAGAACAGCAGAATAATGACAAGAAGGGAAACAAGAAAGGAAATGATGAGGAGAATAATGACAAGAAAAAGAAGAACAAAAAGACAAGCAGGTGCAAATGTCTTTTCTCTGCGTGTTTTAGGCTGCTTTCTGCATGCAGCCTTATTCATATTCCCCAAACAAAGCGAATAGATCAAGGTTTCTGAAATACATTAAGTGAGTAATATCTTAAACAAAATGAATCCCCTAAATATATTTAGCTAATATGCAGCTAATATTTTTAACATCAGTTAGAGGACCATAATAGCAGTTGCAAGAACAAGGTAATTTCTGCTTGCCAGAATAAAAGAGAAGGTGTTTGCCAGCTCTCTTTTGACTGACCTATAGTTTCAAGCTGCTACTCAGCATAAAAAAAAAAATCTCCATCTCAAAACAACTTCCAGAAAGTTGTTTTTGTGACCGTTGGAACTTCGTTACTCCAGTGTGGTGGAAATTTCAGACTAATCTTTCTGAATTCTGCTAAGTTCACGACGAGAGACATCTATGTTCTTTTCAGCAGCTCCTCCTCCTCTTCTTCATCCTCCGACTCGGACGAAGAATCATTGTCAGAGGGAGAGATTGCAGCCCTGAAGGAACAGGTGGAGGAAAAGAAGAAGCTGATTGCTACGTTAAGGAACAAACCCTGGCGCATGAAGAAGAGACTCTTGCTGCTCAAGTAAAGAGAAAAGCTCAACCAGTTGACTGAAGTCCCATTTCTGTTTTCTGGGTTATAGAGCGTGAGTGAGACGGAGAGGTCTGGGTTTGTTTTCATGCAGAGCTCAGCAAGGACAGGTTTGCCCAAAAGAAGCATGACAGAAGAGAAGCTGTAACTTTTTCATGAGCTTGTTTAATGCATGTTGTTGTGGTTGACTCAATTCATAGACTTCAAAACATCATTAGTCAGTAAACCACCCCAGACTCTGTACACCTTGTTTACTCTGACTATTACAATTACCAGTGGATTGTTTTATTCCTTTTCTACCTTAATGGAAGACTTAATTTGATTCATAAATATTTTTTTTTCCATGATTGGTCAAACAGAGAGGCCCAGGATTTTGTTGAAAAGTTTGAAGGAGCTCTAGGAAAAGGGAAAGGCAGGAGACTGTACGCTTTCAAAGTCATGATGACAAAGGTAAAGCAGTTAGCATATTGTAAGCATAACAGATAAACTTTGTGGAAAATGAATTTAAACTGTCTAAAACTTTTCTTCCCTAGAAACTAATCAAATTTAATCGGGATTTTGAGAACTTCAAAACGGCCTGTATACCCTGGGAGAGGAAGATAAAGGAAGTAGAAAGTTAGTACCAAAGATCTACCGTATTTTTCGGACTATACGCAGCTACTTTTTCCCCCGCATTGAACCATGCGGCTTGTAGCCCGGTGCGGCTTTTCTGTGGATTTTTCTTCAACCGCCAGGGGGCTCTTTAGCAGGAAGCGAATCATTGGAAGCCAAAATTGGAAATCAAAGAAGAAAGTGCTAATTTTCATTTAGACCAAGCAAATGCTAGCAGCAGGCACGACGGAGACATGTTTTCAAACTCATAAATGTTTCCTCATCATGGAAACAACACGAAGAAGTTCATATGATGCGCTTTTAAGTTGAAGGCTGTCGATCTGGTGGTACAGATCGACAGCCGCTGCACTTGAGCTCGGCGTGAACGAATCCACGGTTCCGCGTTGAAGACGGAGGGCTGCGTCCTCGTGGAAAACCGAGAGCGACGGAGATACCAGCGGTTTATAGCCCGGTGCGGCTTATATATGTATGTTTCCATTTTTTAAAAAACACTTTGTGGGTGCGGCTTATAGTGAGGTGCGCTCTGCAGTCCGGAAAATACGGTAGTTTTTCTAAAAGTCCTCCACCGCTGTCTTTCTGAGCCAGATTTTCTCTTTGCACAACCACAGGTCACTTTGGATCCTCAGTCGCATCATACTTCCTTTTTTTGAGGTGGATGTATGGTTTAAATCTGGTCCTTTTTGGGTTCATGTTTGGCCTGGTGGTGATCCCTGAGGTGGGACTTTCTCCTCACAGTCCTTGTTAGCAAGTGTGAGTTTCACTATAAATCCTCTCAGCTCTCTTGTGTTCTCCTTTCCGTTTAGGTTCTTATGGGTCTACCATATGGTTCAATTCCCAGGAAAACTGTCCCCAGAGAAGAACAGGATACAGCCATGGACTTCTCTGTCCTCTTTGACTTTGGGGTGAGCATATTTGCTCCATTCCTACATTTCTATGGCAAAACAAGTTGCTGAGCTAACAAAAGAAAAAAAAAAACACCCAAAAAAACAACTGCCTTCCAACTTTGAAATTTGATTATCAAATTACTTCTAAAGTCTTATAGAAGACCTACCAGTCTTCAGACCTACAAACCTGCCAGTTTGTAGGTTTGTTTTGGATAATTGAATCTCTTCTGCCATTATCTGTTGTGGTAGCAGCATCGGGTCCTGATAAGGAAGGCTGGTTCTACCCCTGTGGAGATTACTGTGTAAAGAAGGATTCTTCATAAAATGAGGAACATTATGATTTTAATTTGAACATCCTCATCATGAGACTGTAATACAAAAATAGTGTCTTCAGTCAGGGGCTTCAAAGAGCCACTGTAACATGGACCGCTACAGGAGATCCTTCCTGCGCCTACAACAGCTCTTTGAAGAAAGTGCAAACTGATCACACAGGAGTAATCACACTAACAGTGATACAAAAGTATTTTTATTGGTGGTTGACAGTCTCGGAATTGGTGGTTGAGCCTAATTTCTGTTTTTATCTCCTCGTGCAATGGAATTGTGTATTTTGGCTTTTGAGTTTATGTTCGTGTCTTCAACAGGGTTACTGCAAATATTCAGTTTTATTCTACGGATTCTACAACAACGATCGAAGCGTCGGGGTTCTGCAGTTCAAACTCCCTCTGTCGTACCTCCTCACGAGTGTCGGCGTTTTCGGATACAGCTTGTTGGTTGTCATCAGAACGTAAGCAAAAGGTTAACATGCAGGACGACCGTTGTTAGGAGTACAGATGAAGCGGATGGCTTACAGCTGTTATTTTCTCAGGATGGCTCGTAACGCGAACGAAGGAGGAGACGGGGGAGATGAGGGAGAATTCATCTTCAGCTGGAAAATGTTCACCAGCTGGGACTATTTGATAGGAAACCCTGAGACTGCGGACAACAAGTATGCCTCCATTACCACCAGCTTCAAGGTTAGCAGCCGTGTCTGTTTATGTGCGTAGGGTAGGTTTTTATAATTTTCAAAATGAAATCTTCATATTAAGCTTTGGAACATGAAAAATGATCAAGACCTTAAATTTGGATTACCAAGTAAAAGATTTCAACATGCCAAAGTGTCTAGGTCTTTTGAGATGTGTAGTTCAACAGGATGTAGAGAGGTTACTGTATGTTTGACACCACTTATCTGTTTTCTAGGAATCTATTGTGGACGAACAGGAGAACCAAAAAGATGAGAATATCCACCTCCGACGTTTCCTCAGGGTTTTTGCAAACTTACTAATCCTGTGCTGCCTTGGCGGCAGCGGGTATCTCATCTACTTTGTAGTGAAACGGTCTCAAGACTTTGCTAAGATGGACCCCAAAACACTCACGTGGTTTGAAAACAATGAGGCAAGTCTACACATAATATCCAAAGATGGAACACGAGAGTAGCAAAGGAGATCAGTAATTAACCTCTCTCCTCCGGTGTATCAGGTGGAGTTTGTGATGTCACTGCTGGGGCTTGTGTGTCCTCCTCTATTTGAAACCATTGCCGAGTTGGAAGACTATCATCCTCGTATTGCCCTGAAATGGCAACTGGGACGCATCTTCGCCCTCTTCCTTGGAAATCTTTACACATTTCTCTTTGCTCTCTTTGATGAAGTTAATGGAAAGGTATGTCGTACAAAAGACAGCATAATTCACAAAGAATGGATTTTCCACTAATCATTATAAATTCACTACAACAGAAAAATAAAGCACTTCTGCAATGTGTGCAAATATTTTCAAACTAGATTTTTAGATACAGTTTTTCTGTATTTAACGAAAATACTTAGTAATTTAGCGTGGATAGTATGTTCAGCTTGATGTAGAGTTCTAGTTCTTCCTCACGACTGTGTTGGTATATTACATACAATCCCCAAAAAACACGCGGACACACATTACAGCGTCTCTTTAACTACACAGTGGTGCCACTCTGTCAGGCAGACTTTTGACGTGGTGGTTTTAAAGAATTACATATGTGTCACATTAAATAAGCAAAATGCTATAGTACAGATTGAAAAATGAAATTGGAGGACAGTTTTAAATGTAAAATATCGACTTTCTAACCAGTTTAATTAGTGTTAGCATTTTCATATTGACAAAAATGAATGGGAAAACCTTTAAAGCATCGGTTTTGTCAACATAATGCTATCACACAGATGAAGTTCGTTTTAGAAATCACATTAGGCTTGCAAAAGAAAAAAAAGTTTAACAAGCTATTTTATTCAACACACCACATGCATCTGCACTGTCTGAACTAAGCTACTAAAAATGGTTTGTTTTGGTTGCATTTTTAGCTGGAAACTGAAAAATCCATCAAGAACGCCACTGAATGGGCTTTACATCAATACTACGCCAACTACAGCTCGTTCTACAACACCACAAATGTGCCTCCTCCGAATGTGTCCCCCGCTGATGTCATCAGGGGCCCCTGCTGGGAGACTGGAGTTGGAAGAGTCAGCACTGATGTTATGCGTTAATATTGATTTGAAGGCACGGACAAATGTCCTGCTTTCTCACAAGTATGACTAACTGTCGATCTGATTATATTTATTACTTTTTGCTTTTGCCTTTTTTCCTCCTGCAGGAATTTGTGAAGCTAATTGTCTCAGATGTGCAGGTTACCTATTTGACTATTCTGGTCGGTGACTTTCTACGTGCTTTCATTGTCCGCTTTCTCAATTACTGCTGGTGCTGGGACCTGGAGGCCGGATTTGTGAGTACTCATATGTGTCGCTACGTCAACATGCCTTTTCATTTTAGCTTGTTTAGCTAACCAAAAACAAAGTTTGTTTACATTTGTTCCTGCATACTCATCTCCATTTGCATTCTTTTAACACAGGAGTCAGTACAACTTTCCTCAGTTAAATAGTTGTGCTTGTAAAACACAGTGAAGATGGCAAAGTTTGCATTAGCTTAAAGTGAACCTGATCTACAAAGTGACATCTGGCAAGACAGGCGATCCTAAGCATTAGGGGTAACATGAGATTGAAATGAGATCTTAATTACAGAGAGGGAGATGAATGGAGGGAGACAGAGACTGAGTGACAAAGGGAGCAGCAAATACAAAGTGTATTGACCTGCTGTTTTTTAAATTCAGGTCGATGTATTAATCTTGCTGTTGTGTTCATTCTAGCCTTCATATGGAGAGTTTGACATCAGCGGAAATGTCCTAGGGATTATATTTAATCAAGGAATGATATGGTAAATTCAATTAATCAATATATCAGGATGAGATCAATTTGTTTGTCTTTGGGAGTGCATAATTCCTTGGACTTCCTTGCTGTTTATACTGTTGCCTGTCAAAAACCACACGATGTTAAATATTCATTCTGAACTTGCTTCATTCAAATAAATAATTAGTTTGGTGTAAGCTGATAAACTCCTATTAAAATAATGCGTCTATTTTTGCTGTCATCCGCAGGATGGGCGCATTTTATGCTCCTGGTCTAGTGGGCATGAACGTCCTGCGCCTCTTGACCTCTATGTATTATCAGTCCTGGGCAGTGATGGCTTGCAACGTTCCTCATGAGCGAGTCTTCAAAGCCTCACGGTCCAACAACTTCTACATGGGCCTGCTGCTGCTGGTGCTGTTTCTTAGCCTGCTTCCTGTTGTGTACTCCATGATGACTCTGTCGCCATCCTTTGACTGTGGACCTTTCAGGTAAGTAGATGTGTAGGGCAGTGGATAGAAGTTAAATACAAGTTGCATTTGTGATTATAGTTTTGTGAGTTACTCGCAGTCTGCTAAGGAAATAGTTTTGGTTATATGTACTTTCCTGACAATTTATTAGGTGGCTCTGTTTGATTTTTCACTCAAATAGTGAATCAGCCAACAGATAGTTAAAGTTTAAAAGGGCATCAAAAAGAAGGAAAAAGGTGATTAAAGTAAGAAGCAGTTCCTTGTTCTACACTTTGCTACGCCTCAGCCTTTGGGAGCAGCAAATCTGAATTTAGAGTAAATCAGGAAGCTATGATAGTTATTTACAGCAATCCTGAACTTTCCCACTTAGGTAATTTTATATATTTTTTTTTGCTTACTTAGCTGAGCCATTGATCTAAAGAGCAGTTAAACCATTGTACACTATTTCATGTTTTTCTCTAGTGGCCAAGAGAAGATGTATGATGTGGTAATAGACACTATACAGGCTATGCCAGCTTTTATTGGGAACATTTTTACATATGTCAGCAACCCTGGGCTCATCATGCCTGCAATCCTTCTTATGATGTAAGTAAACTTTATATATAAATGGAATGGTGTTTTGTGTCTGTCAAATAAATATAACTTGGGGTATTTTAATTTTGTACATATAATCTGACACTGATGAACTAGAAAAATACAGACTTAGGGAAACCAGTAAAAATAAAAAAAATGACCTCTGTGCCTATTTTTGTGATTACAGTGTAATTACCTGTAACTTTAGGCTAGCGTTTTATTTGCAACAGTCTTTAGTTTGAAAACTTTTACTGCTTCACAGACTGGCCATCTACTATTTGAACACGGTGTCAAAAGCATATCAACAAGCAAATACTGACTTGAGAAAGAAGATGCAGATGGTGAGTATTAGTGTGCTCTTGTTTACTTTTGTCCTAAAGTGTTTTGCTTTGTCCAACCATCAGGATTGTTGTCTGCTAAACTGATTCAAATTTCAGGCTCGAGATGATGAGAAGAATCGCAGGAACAACAAGGACAGCACCAATCAAGTGATGAAAGACTTGGAAGACCTGCTGCCGAACAAATCTCTTGCGCGGACCCCCGTTGAGGAGGAGAAACCGCTTGGTACACTCAACTTTTTAACGTGCATACATATTGCATATATTCGGATGTATTTACCTTGTTCTTGTATTATTTGTCTTTCCAGATATTGTAATTGATAAGACTAGAACAACTAGAACAAAGCCAGGCAAAGCAGGGAAAGGAGTAGAAGTGCAAAAGGAGGAATCACTGGCTGCCCCGAACCCCAGGCGCCCCGTGACCCGGGCCCCTGGGCCAAGAGGGGGCCCCCCAGGAAACATGAGGTTGCCTCAGCCCGAGCCTGGAAGAGACAGAGGTCAGGGTGCGGGTCAAAGAAGATGAGCATCAAAACTAAATTTAAGCGGCTCACTACAAATAACAGCCAACCGTAACATCACTTTCACGGTCACCAGAGGGAACTGTTGTGTCATTGGAGTAAGATAAGTTTTTATTAAATACAAACTTTTGTACATTTGTAAATTGTAGAAATATTGATTAAACAAATGCAATAAAAGAACCAGCTATAACAATTCATCATACTGACTTTCAGATATTGTTAGTGGGCTGTTACTACCATGTAGATTTAAAAATGCAATGGAAACATATGACCTGTTGAATTATACCAAAGCAATAAAAGAAACAAATGATAGAAAAATAAATGCAAAGAGTGGATGCATTCTGCCCTCCTCGTCAACTTAATGTTCTTATTGTATGTCTAGTTCTTGACAAATGTGTGTTACTATCTGCTGTGTTCTTTATCCCTGCTTCTGATCTGTTTCACCATTTGGTTTGCTTTGTCACTTGTCATTGTCCCAAATGTCTTCGGTTACTCTTATCTTGTTTCCTGCTCATCAGAAACCTGCGTCCTTTCACCTGATGAGTCTCATTAGCAGACATGTCTGAAAAGTCTATAAACATCCCTGTTAAAATGCCAGGTTGTGATGAAAAAAAATTAAGGCTGTGATAAATTAATTAAAAGTTTTTCCACATTTAATGCAGCAATTATTGTGCAGTTCAACAGAAAAGCAAACGCTGCAATACCTTGGTTATACAGGTCTGCAATATTAAATCAATATTTGGCTGAAGCACCACTTTATTGAATCTGAGCATCTAGTTTTGTTTGGTGCACATCTAAAATCACTAAGTGAATTTTATTAGCATAAAATAAAACTCAGTTGCTCTATAAGACTATTGTAATATTTGCTCATCTTCACCTCTTTATACAAAACCATGAAGGCTCAAAAGGATCTCAACAAAAACTTTATTTTTTCCAAAGATTTATTAAAAACACAACACAGAAACTGTAGCAGAAGATTCCCCAAATGTGAATATACTAAATGGAGTGGGTTATTGTTAGCCAACATAGTGTAAGCCAACATGGTGCATGTATCATTTTAGCTAATATCAGAATTTTAGACCATTTTACCAACAACACAAAAGGAGCTGCAGGACTTTTTACAAGTATTCTAGATGTGACAATG
Source organism: Girardinus metallicus (assembly GCA_903067095.1). Lineage (NCBI taxonomy): Eukaryota > Metazoa > Chordata > Actinopteri > Cyprinodontiformes > Poeciliidae > Girardinus > Girardinus metallicus. The sequence continues at coordinate 12,476 of CAEGAE010050063.1, forward strand.
ATCTTCTGTATTCTCCGTATCTTTGGACTGAAGAGTTAGGGTGAAGCTTTTTATTCCAAATGAAATATCCAAGGCTGGCAAAATTTTCCTGAAACCTTGTCAGAGAATGTGCCGAACTGATGCAAGCAAACTTGAACATTAGTTAATAATCCCAAGGTATTATTATCATTATCATTAAAGTAAGCCCAGAAGCTTACTTTACATTTTTGACCCACAATCTGCCAAAAGCTGAAAATGGAGGGCGGTTTTAGTTTTTACTGTCACATTTAGTCCAAGAATACATTCAAACCAACCAAAGAATTATCAGAAATGTAATGCATCTTCCAAGACATGCCATTATATACGTAGGCTGAAATGTAGAAGTGCATTTTAAAGGAGTGCAGATGCTTCTCATGCTGGATTTTTTTGGACAGAGGGGCATTTCTGCAGGACAATCTTATGGGAACTGAAGGGGAGATAAATCTCTCTTCGATCAGTAGAAAGCATTTTCCTAACACATGAGAGATTTTGTCCTGTGATGTTCTGCACAAGTGATAAATGAGGCTCCTATTGTCATTCAACTTGGTGGACATATTGAGGTATGATCAGTTTAAAACTGAAAGTGAGAAAATTTAATTTACCGTAATGTAATCAGCAATGATCTCTGGATATTTTCTTCATATCTTTCTCTCTAGTTGACTCAGATTTCCAGAAATTTTCAGTTGTTCCTTTATCAGTTGTTTTTTTATGGTAAATTATCTGTCAAAATAATTTACAAATGTTTCTCTTAAGCCTAAATCACACTCCATGTGTGTCCATCTACTTGCATGGAAAAGTTAATTAGGACTCCCAGGGGTGTAACTAGCTCTTTCATGTAACCCTTAGATGCCATTCCCACCAAGTAAACAGAAACAGTGCCAGAGGAAGTACTGGCATCGGCAGACGGTTAACACCAGAGTGTCAAAGGTTACAACTGGCACCGCAGAATTAGGCCGGCTCTAAACAGTAGAGTGGCACCAGTTTGTACGGAGATGAGGGCAGGCCGGGACAAACGTACCTCCAGAGTTGAGCCTGGACCAAATTTGCTTAACAAACCTCTAAAAGCCAACATGGTAATAAAAATATTTTGTAGAAAGAGTTGCATGTATAACCACGGAGAAAAATAAATGCAAAGAGTGGAGACTTTGGACCCAAAAGATTTATGCTGGTCAGAAACTGGTCAGTACTTTCTGAGCAGCACATTAAGAAAACCATAGTATAGCCACTGTCACTGCAGACAAAATAAAAGTTATACTTCTGTCCAAAGTGCCTTCCAAACGTAAACATAGCCTTTTAACTGTTTTTCACAGTTATTCACGTTACAACTTCGGACTTTAATCCGCTTAATTGTAATTTTATGTCATAGGGCGGTGTTTAAGCAGTGCTAATTGCTACGTGGAGTGTAAAGGACAACTGGTTTCATTAATATTTAATAGAACTATCCTTCTCTTCTGTTACAGCTGAAAGGCTTCTAGAATCTTTATTGCGTTTGTACGTTTACTTACTGAAATTTGTGCCAATTCTTTGTCTCAGGACAGCTGAAGTTCAGTCAGATCGGATAAGAGAGTGCGCTTCTTGTCAAAGAAAAAATTGTCAAGCACATTCACAGAACTAACAGATTTTTTGAAGCAGATAAAAGAAAAAATAAAGCTAAAAAAAGCCCACAAACTGCAAGACTAGCTCAAATGGGAAAAAAGTTAACATATACTATAATTTTCACAATTTCTGTCAAGATTTGTATCTTTTCAACTGACATCACACTGCTTAGTCATGGCATTCATATGCTTGAACCTTTTCACATTATGCTTAGTTACAACAATAAGTTTCAGTGTAGGTTATTTGATTTTTTGCTTGAATTTAGAGCTGGTCTTTGAGGCATTCTAACAAATGAATATACTTTAATCTAAACCATCCCAGGTAACGCTGCCTGTCCTGTTTTAAGGTGAATCCCTCCCACATCCATTTGATGACTCACCCTGGCTCCCTGAGGTGACCATGTCTGTCAGAGCTGCGGATGGAGCAGCAGGTCAAAGGAGCTGTAGCTGGAGCGACACTTTCCTTTAAATTACAACCACAAACATCAGTATATTTTGTTTTAATTGTATGTCACATAATGCAAAGTAGTGGTTAATACTAATGTAGAGAGAAAATAATAGAATTGTTTTAATGAAAAAAATTAAAAACTTAATTATATTTGGTTATTCTGAACTGCATTTACAGCTCCAAGTCTTTTGGGATATGCCTCTACCAAATTCTCCCACTACAACCATCCTTTTTTACTCCAAAATAGCTCAAGCTCAGTCAGATTTGACTGGGATCATGTGTATTCTTTTCCATTTTAGGTCTGGACTTCAGTCTGATAGATAGTCCTAAAACAAAAACTTTTCCTTCATACCTCAGGCTCTATATGCTCAGGTTAGTTATACTACTATAAAGTGCACCAAGACCCCAGTTGTAAACAATTTTTCAGCCTCTGACATACTTTCTTTCACCAGCTTCCCTGTTCCCGATCAAAACTAAGCATCAAAATGCTTAGTTTTAATCCCATCTGACCAAAAAAAAAAAAAAAAAGAAGAAGAAAAACGAAAAGCTTTGAACACCTTTCTCACAGCATTATGCTGCCACTACTTGGATCACTGTGTAGACAGTATGCTCAGGACTGATTTAGTTTGTCATTTTCAGAAGATGGATTGAACAGAGCTCTGTTAGATGTAAAATGACAAACAGCACCATCTTGTGACAAATTGCACAAATTACAATTCGCAAACGACATTTTTCAGGTAATGGTCTCGTGTTTAACTTTTTAAAATGTTCCAATAATTCAGACATGTGACCTTATGAACATAACAGATACGTTTCTTCCCAATAATGTTCACAAAAATATGAAGTGCGACGGGAGAAAGACCAAACGCGGAACTAGCCAAAAATGGGTAAGTTTATTAAAACGCACGCGCTCATTCTCGATAAAGGATAAAAACATAAACATAAATGTTCCGCTAATCTTATCCCTTATTTATGTATCTTGAACAGCAGCTCATGTATGCAGGCTAACCTTTTTAGATGGAAGCAGCTTCCTCTACAGACGGGGAGGTCCCTGTACAATTTATGAAACCCTCCCCTACAAACATCATCAATCTACAAACTTCTTTCTGGTCTGCATTGGGTCTCTCGTCTCTCAGCCGTTTAGTTTTTACGCATGAAAGCCGCAGAGGATCACAGTGTGGTGAGTTTTCCTCACAATATTTCTCAAGCTATTTTCCATCAAGTGCAGATGTTTCATAATGAGGTTTTGTTTGTTTGTCCGTTTGTGAAATCACGCAGAAACTGTGGATGAGTTTTATATATCCATGCTTAGAGGTGGATCATAGGAACAGGAAAAGCACTTTAAACTTTGGTGTGGATTTGATCCAGTTTATTGCAGTCTGTTAAACAGGAAGCCTTGGAGGATTTCTGATTTGTATGACTTTTTCCTGCATTTTTTTCTGTCTTCCTGTCTTTGTTTTCTTTCACTCTCTTTTTTTAAACTTTGGAACATAACTTATTTTTTGTAGACATTGTTTTCACTTTCTGCCCTCTACTTAGCGTGTTCCTGATTTGACAACATGGGGCTGATCCTGTCAGGATATCTGTCAGCCAAAGAGGACTCTAGTGCGCCTCTCTCCTGTGTCACTCTTGCTCTCTGTCTTTTTACCCTCATCCTGATGGCCATCAGGGTAAAACAGAGCCACAGATTTTTCTTCTCCTACCACCATGACTCCCACTTGGACAACACAAAGTTCTCTAGTGCTCCAGGCCCCAAACCTTGGCCCCTTGTGGGCAATCTGCTCCAGGTGGGGGACCAGGTGCATGTCTCACTAACTCGCCTGAGTCTGCAGTACGGTGATGTTTTTAAGGTACGGTGAGTTTGTGTCTGGATTATAATTTATTATGACATTTTTGACCCTCATCATATCCATGAATTCTAAAAATAATTTGAGCCTTTTGTGATATGTTTCAATAATTCTTATTCCAGGTTGAATCGACAGTACGTCAAACAATCGGTTTTGCATGTTGGATTTATTAGTTCTGTTGTAATTCAGAGGGGTTGTGTTTTATTTGTACTGATTGGGTTCCTTCACAACTGTGCTAATATATGTAAATTAGCATGAGGGTTAAAGAATTTGAAGGTACCATGCATCGGTACCTCTGACAGCAAAGCAGCCTCCTCAGCATCATGTTCTCACCACCATGCCTAACAGCAGGTAAAGTTTGCACAAGTTTGAGAGCCTCGCCTTGATTCCTGCGAAGAAACTTATTGTCACAATGGATAAACAGTTAAATTTTGGCTTGTTTGATCTTGAAACTTTTCCAGTATTTCACTTTTTGAAGGTATTGATTGTGAAGTAAACGGTTCTTTAGCGGCTTGAAATCTGTCGATTTGAACAGTTTGAACAGTGACACTGATGTTGTTTATGATAGGCTTCAAACTTGGTGTTTAATTAATTTTTCTTGAACATTCTAACACATTTCCGTCCATCTGAGGGCTAAACTTTGAGTCAGATGACTTAAACGCTCAAATAAAGCATTTAGAATGACTGAGAAACTATTGTAAAATTTGTAGACTTTGATTATAATCCAGATCGTTGACACTTTTTCTTTTTAAATTACCTGACATTATTTGTTCTATATTCATTCCATAAAATTCACTTTTAAAAGTCCCAAATTAATTCAGTATTCATGCCCATGATGCATGTATATGAAATTCTGACTGGCGTTGTGTGTGTCTTTGCCTCAGATGCGTTTCGGCTCTTTGACAGTGGTCATCCTTAGTGGGTACTCCACCATCAGGCAGGCACTGGTTCGTCAGGGAGAAGATTTTGCTGGACGACCTGAACTTTTCACTTTTTCCGCCGTGGCTGACGGGACCAGCATGACCTTCAGTGAAAAGTATGGACGTGCGTGGCTGCTCCATAAGAAGCTGTGCAAAAATGCCCTAAGGTCCTTCTCCCAAGCCGAGCCGAGGGGATCAGGGGCCACTTGCCTCCTGGAGGAGCAGGTGTGCGCTGAGGCTGCTGAGATGGTGGCGGTGATTCGGGAAGAAGCTGCAAAGAACCACAAGACGATGGGTATAGATCCCGCAATATCCTTAGTGACCTCTGTGGCAAATGTGGTGTGTGCCCTGTGTTTTGGGAGAAGGTACGACCACAATGACAAGGAGTTTCTCACCATTGTGAACATCAACAACGAGGTACTGAAACTTTTCGCAGCAGGGAATTTGGCTGACTTCTTCCCAGTGTTTCGTTACTTTCCCAGTCCGTCTCTGAGAAAAATGGTCCAGTACATTCACAGAATGAACGGATTCATGAAGCGAAGAATCAAGGAACACATCAACACCTTTGATAAGGTAAAGAAGCCTGCTAACCACATTCAAACAAGAAATTTATTGTAAAAGAATGAAAAGGGGAATTTGCTAAATGTACTTTTGCAAATACATTTGCTAAAATATTCATAAACTCTGATTAGATTAGTGGCTTGAGATTTATGCACTTTACAGTGTGATTACTCCCATCTTTACTTCATCTTGTTTACAAGCAATATGTACAGTATGCAGCCCTATGTAAGTTTAGGCATTGCATGTGTGCATGTCTTGTTTCCTTTAGATTATGCCACTTATTTGCATCCCAATCTTTTAATCTGCCATTGCACAAATACGGCACCGGCCACTGTAGCCAAAAAATAACAAACAAGTCCCCTGGGACAGACTTTTGTTTTTGTGCAGAGTGCCTAAAATGTTCGCACGCACTCTAATTAGAAATTACCAACCTAGTGGAAGACACGCGTCCCACTATGACTGATTACCATTTTGTCCCTAATTAATTTTCTACATAATCACAATATTGATTTTCTCTCCCCCTTGTTGTAATAATCTCAGGAGGTCATGCCATGAAAGTTTCTGTCATGTTTTGTATGTGTGGTTGCAGAACTGCATCCGGGACATCACAGATGCTCTGATCGCACTTTGTGAAGAGAGGGAAGAGAACAGGGACACATCCCTACTTACTAACTCTCAGATCATCCACACCGTCATAGACATCTTCGGTGCAGGTTAGACAAACCAGCATAGCGACGCCAATGGCATCAATGCATAAAAAGACGCCCTTGTGTTTATGCAGCTGTGCATTTTTTTGCTCTCCAAAAGGTTTTGACACCATCATTGCTGGATTACAGTGGAGCCTCTTGTACCTCATCAAGTTTCCAGACATCCAGGACAAAGTGCAGCAGGAGATTGGTATTATTTTATGTCTTAATAGGACAAATATCGAGATCTAAATTACTGAAGTGTGTTTGTGATGAAAACTGAAACCCTAACTGCCTTGGTCAGTGTGACCGCAGCCTATGAAAACAGAAAGAATGTACGCTATGCTAATAGCTTGAGCCTGTCTGTTCTCATGAATGAGTCAGGGTTTTACTGTCCAAAAATAGCAGGTTGCTCATTAATGAATCCAAGTAGCACATCACTAATGAGCCTGAGTTTGTGTCTGTTGGTTTATTACAGAGACAAAAATCAAACTGCAATAGTTCCTAATAATAGGGATCTGGAACATATTGATCAACACCAAATCTAGCCCCAAAGGAACATCAAACATTTTCCTGAAATAAAACATTCAGGAAAAAAAAAGTTTTATAATGTTCATGAAAGTAGCATGAAATTTGTGAACTTTGAAGAAAATCGAAGCAAAACAGGTGTAATAAAAAGTCAACTGGTCTTTGAGAAACTCACAAAAACTCAGCCCAAGTTTTGCTGACACCAGAGTTACTTTTGATGTAGGCTGACTGAACCGGTGCCGAATGTCCTGAGGCACGTCACATTTTCACAGTGAGAGGAAGGGAGGGGGGATGCTAGGAGGTGACAGGATGAATCAGAACAGTACAAGGGTTGGAGAGTTCAAGAGAGACACAAAGGCAGTTACACGCAAGGCTCTGAACGATCATAATTTACCATTGTTCCTTAACTCAACTAAAATATCGGAGGGAATGGGCTGAAAGGCTGTTCTTTATAAGGATGGACTGCAGCTGAACTAGACACCTTATTGGCAAAACCAGGATTATTTAGAATGAAAACAAGATATGAAGTGAAAACAAGTAAGTCCTTAGTCCTATAATCTTAAGTCAACTGCAAAGTTGTCTTGCCCATTAAACTTTCATAGATTTTGTTGGAATTTCATGTGATTCCATGAAATGGGCCAACACAATGTTTGAAGTGGGGCTAGATTACAAGCAATATCCAAAGCTTTGACCATAGTGAATACTTTTCAATTATCTTCTGAGAATGGACACAATATGGCACCAGGACATCTCAGGTGTGATTATCTGCCGATATAAAAATTCAGTATCTTGCACTTTGCACATGTTGCAGTAATGTAAATGTGGAGAGAAGAACACAGAAAAATTAATAGTTGAGTGAAAGCTGTAGAAGTCCAGTTCTCCACAGGCAAAGTTGGTGGAAAACTGAGACTGTACATCACCCAACAAGTCATCTCCACAGACACTTGGTGTTAGCAGCGCCTTGCTGTGGGGATGCTTTGCTAAACCACAAACAGGGAATCTGATCAGTGTGTGTAATACTGGGCAATCCTGGAAGAAAACCTGTTAGTCTGCAAAAGACTTCAAACTGAGGCAGAGAAGGAAAAATCCCTAAACATACGGGTAGAGAAACTATAAAGCTTTTTGGTGAAGTTATATTCATGCATTAGAATAACCCAGTTAAATTGTATATTTAAGTCTAGTTCAGTTTTTATGATGATATTTGAACATTGGTGTTCATAGCTTTGATCCAATGTACTTCAGCTATTTAACTAAGACATGTGACAGTCATATGAGTTTTCAGATGCTCAGTGTTGGTAGAGACATACCCCCCAGCAGTCTAGCAGCTGTAATGATAACAAAAGCTAGCTATGCAAAGTAATTCCTCAGGTACGTTAAATGAATCTCATTAGTGTCATTTGTATTTGAACATTTTAGAATTTGTACAACTTTACTATTAGTTGGTCTGTTGCTTAAAATCCCAATACATAAACTAGATGTGTTTGTAATATGGCAAAAAGGTTCAAGGAATACTAAGACTTTAGGAAGACATTACATGTTTTCAGAAATAGTTGCAAGTCTATTAAATAAAAAAAATAGAACTGGAAATAAAGATGGTACAATAACATCTTAGTTGACTGTAAATATTTAGTTGGATCTGTTGTTTCTTCTTCTTTTAAGATGAACACATTGGCTCTGCCAGACTTCCCGGGTTTTCAGACAAGCCCAACATGCCTTTCACTGAAGCATTCATATTCGAGGTGTTTCGTCACTCTTCCTATGTTCCTTTCACCATCCCTCACTGGTAACACTTGAGCTTTGGCTGCAGTTCATTTTGGTTTAGCATAAATATTGTCAGAACCTTTCATATGTTCCTTTACTTCCAGCACCACCAGAGACACCATCCTGAATGGATATTTCATCCCAAAGGACACGTGTGTCTTCATTAACCAGTACCAAGTCAATCATGATGTGTGAGTAGTCACAAACATTGACACTGATTGATGGTTTAAAGATGGTTTATACCAGATCAGGTATGTATTGTCTTTTCTCATTAAGCTTTACATCTAAGGGGACAAAGTCAGACTCCAACCAGGTTGGATGGACAGTGTTTATGAACAATGGTTCTCAAGCCTTGGTATAGACTCTCAGTTACCTTTATGTCTGGACTTTGACTAGCCCATTCCTACTTTGATCTAAACCATTTTTTTAGGTGTTTTGGCTCATATTCCTGCTAGACCTATGCTGTTTGTGTTGTTCTATTAAATAAAATTCCACTGAAAGACTAAACTTTGTGGTTCTGTGATACTGCAAAATGTGGAAAAGTTTGAATGTAATGAATAATTTTGTAAGCTGTAGAGCTTTCGTTGTTTTTCATTTTGAACTAGGGATCTTTGGGGTGATCCAGAGAAATTTCGGCCACACCGCTTCCAGGACCCGTCTGGACAATTAAACAAGGAGCTGATGGAGAAGGTTCTCATCTTTGGCCTGGGGAAGAGGCGCTGTGTTGGGGATGGATTTGCACGTTTGGAGATGTTTGTGTTTCTCACCACGTTGCTCCACGGTTTGCGGATTGAAAATGTTCCTGGACAGGAGCTGGATCTCAGCACAGACTTTGGGCTGACCATGAAACCACGTCCGTACAGGATTATAGTCTCCCCCAGAGTTTAGACCCTCTGGACATCACAAGTCCACAGAGATGGTGGATCTGTCATTACCGTTCACAGACTGCAGTTTCTTTTTAGTTTAAAACAACTTAAAAGGAGCAGTTTCTCTATTAAACACACCACTTGTTTAGATGTTCAGATCAAGCAAACTGCATTGGTATATGTTGAAAATGTTCCATTACTTAGAGTCCATCTAAATAAAAAAGAATAGAAGCAGTACCTCATTAACAGCCTTTACATAAACTTATTATTTACAGTTAAACACTGGGGGAGAGGAGGGAACCATTTTACAGAGCGGTGATTGGTGCTTCAAGCCTGAAACTCTGTTCAGCCAAGGTTCATCCCCCTTCTCTTTGTCCTGCCTCGGCTTTTAAACTGCTGTAATCCTCTCACTTATGTCATGTCTCTGGCTCCTCTTCCACTTATTGTTGCTTTACGTCATACACATGAACTAGTTTATCTTCTCGTCTAGTTACAATCGATTGTTTAAATATTACTGTCCTGAACCTTTTGGCTTGGACATCTCCCACATTCTTAAATTACTAACAGTCTCAGTCGACTATAAAAATAGCAGTGAAATGTGAAATTACGCAAGTTAGTATCAAAAAACTAAACTAGCAGAAGCCTGGGAGTACATGTCTGAGTAAGAGTCGAGCAGAGCAGAATTATCCTTAAAAGGGAAGTGTTGTACTCCGAACTGTTGAAGTTTTTCTTTCTTTTTTTTTCCTAGCAGACTCCTCAGAGGAGAATGCATTTCACTGGCGGATACTTCTGTCAACCAATGAATGAGATATTTCACCAGGATTGATGATGATGAGTTGTATCTGTAATCACTTCCTTGTTGACTGTCACAGAAATTTGTAGCTCAATAGATTCTGATTCCCATTAGTTTTGTAACAATTATAAATGTTTAATGACTTGTAACACACTTGTGCATTTTATAACTATTGCTTGTTCGCTTGTTGTAAGTGTGACTGTATGCATTTTACTTTTTAAAAGTTAACAGAACACTAATAAACACATCACATGTGATAGGCAGGGTTGATAACTAAAATCATGTTTAAAAATAGTTTTGAAATAAAAAAATGCACTTTTCTCGTAATCTGTGACTCATTTGTCTTAATTAAATAACAGCATGGGGCAGGAAAGCTGGTCTAGCTAATGGTAAGATGAGTGCAGCTGACCACAGGGAAATCCTGGAAGAAAAAGTTGCAAAAAACTTGGAACTGGGATAGAGGCTCCCTTTGCAGGTCCAGTTAAAGTTCAAACACATAAGTCTAATTGAGAATCTGTAAAAAAAATATATTTATATGCACTCTCCATTCAATCTGACTGAGTTTGAGCTTTTTTGAATATGTCCCAAATGACGTACCACATATGATGGTTGTACAAAATAATAAGTTAGTGTGGCTGAAAACACACTACAGGGACTACAGATGGAAACTTGCCTTCGTGGCACTGCTTTGTGTTAGTCTACCAAATAAAACACCAAAATGAAAAAGCACTGAAGTTTGTGTGTGTAATATGACACAATTTTAAAAAGTTGTTGCTTTTGTAAGACACTGCAATTACAGAACAATCCTCCATTTTCCTTTGTCTTATTTCTGTGCAGCAGCAAAGTGGTTTAATCAGCAAAGCAAACTATGAAGACCTAAGGAGCTGTTAGCCCTTTCATCAATCATGTACCCCCTCCATCTGCTCTCTGGTCCTCACTGCAGGCTTTGTCCTTCAGTTTGCTCTAGCCGACTGACTCACAGTGCAATTTAAACTCATCAAGAATAACAAATGAAGACCAGCGTGTGTTGATTGGCCACTGATCCAAAGCAGCCAATAAAACCGAGCACGCAATGTTGGAAATAATGACTCTGTGCTGCGATACAAAATGAACCACTTGTCGGATCTACATCATAGATTAGGAGAGCATGACAGTTAAGACTGGGCCCAGCTACAGGTAAAAAAAAGAGAAGAAAAACGGCACTAAAATGACTCCAGCAACTTATTTTGATGTTTTAGAGCTTTTGGAGTGGAACAAAAACAAACAAAGCAGCAGAAGATCCAATCTTCTACAAATTCTATAAATAAATAATTGCTACACTTCAGAAAATAAGTGGCTTGCAAAAACATGCTCCTGAATCTTTTTCATGTTATCTCTGTGGACATCAATAGGCCTGTCACAATAACAAATTTTGCTGGATGATAAATTGTCCCAGAAGTTATTGTGATAAACGATAACATTGTTGTTATAAAACCATTTTCAAGTAATAATAATGCAGGAACACATTCTTCCAATGAACTTTAGATTCTAATGAACATTTAACACTGGAACTGGAAGACATTTTAAATGTTCAAAATAAACAAACAACACAGTAACAACAAATAAAATTAATTATGAAGTCTCTGTAAACAAAATTGTCCTTCAAAAAAAGGGCTGGTTGAGACCAAATGACCAGACTGAAGACTTTCATCATCCAGTTTTTGGTAGAAAGAGAAAAACGATAAATTATGCAAGTGAAAATTATTGAGTTTGTTTTAATTTATCACGCGATTAACTGATTTATCGATTATTGTGACAGGCCTAGACATTAATTTTCAAATCTATGGATTTAGGTAGTAACTTTGACTAGGCCAGTCTGACACTTTGATCTAAATCATTCTCTTGTAGCTATGTCTGTGTGTTTAGTGTCGTTGTCTGTGTAAAAATGTGAAAAAAAAAAATCCTTATACATTTCACAATTAATTGCAGCTGTGGGTATGTCTGTCACAAAAAATCCCAACAGGATAAGTAAAAATATAAATAAATTCACAGTGCATAAAATTATAAGACAGTTCAAAACATCTCTATTTAATAGATTAATATCAGAGTTGATTATTTTAAACTATAGCTTTTCAAGTCCTTTTTCTTTCATATTATAAGTCAAACTAGAAAAAAAAATAGAGTTTTCAGTCTTGGCTTGTAAATCCACTGTTAAAGAAACACACATGTGCTTTTTGCTTTCAGTCTTTTAGAAATAATCCTTTGCATGTATGAATCACGAAGTCTTTGTCATCTTTTAGACAAACAGAACCTGAATTGTGGGAGCTTTATTCTATAGTTCAATGCATCAACATCCATTTTCAAACAGCTTTCAATCTCTAAAGCAAAATGTGACTTACTTGAGAACCCCCCATCTTCATCCAACATTTAAACATGCTAGTGATTACAAGACTACCCGATAAAACACAGTGTGCAGAAACAACAACCTATCAAACATCCACCTCTTCCACTGCCTGTCCAGATTTCAGCTTCAAGATCACCTTTAAGAAACAGAGAGAGGCAACCAGGATTTTAGTAATTTAAGCCACTGCAGTATTATCAAAACTTTTGTTTTATTCTCAAACAGCAGAGCTGCATATCAAAGCAGAACAAATTGAAACTGTGCAGACCTCTTTCAGCTGGGCGATCTCTTTACTGTCCACATTTCTCTGGGCGTTGTTAGTTATGGCCTTCACCCTCGTTGCATAACTAAAAAGATCCATCAAGTTCAATACATAGATTGTTAGCTGAACAATAAATAAACTACTGTCTCTTTTGTGTCTGATTCTTACATAAGAGATGTGAGAGTTTCGTCCAGATTGTATTCTGATGGGGAAATGTTGACAATCATGAGGGTCTTGGCATTTCCTCCCAAAGAGTCCTGCATAACCTGGAAAGGATGGGGGAAGGAGTTGTGCTGCTTTGCATGACAGAATTTACAATCCAGGACCACATTTGGTTTTCATCAGCTTTTTTGTTTACTGCATGTTCTTTGGATAAATCTATTTTGGGTACGTGTTCTTACACCAGCACCTGAGTGAGCTTGCTGTTCCTGTATGGTACATGTGGCAGCTCTGCAGACAATGCTGAGATCACATCACCCAAGGCACTCAGAGACTTGTTGATTGAGTTTGCCTCCTACAAAGTAGCATGCAGTGCATTAATGTTCAACCCCATTTAATTTGATTAATTTGATTCTTAAAGTAGACTTAGGTTTTAAGTTAATATCCCAAGCCTTGAGTATCTCAACGAGCATCATCTGAAAAAGAAGAGTATTGCACAACTAAAAGCTCACCAAAAATATTCAAGGGGTTTGAAAACTTTTCATGGTAACACATGAGCACACCTTTAGCTGGTGGTCCTTGGCACCGGTCTTTGCTGCTCTTTCACTCCCTGCCAGATCTACAAGGCTCAGCTTTCCGGTGTTGACACTCCCATTAGTCAGATTCCTGCTCTCCACCATAATGCCAACAATAAGGTGGGAGCGGGAACTCTCCACATTCATCTCTTAAAAACAGCGGCAGTACAAAAAACAACAACCAGCACTATTAGTTCAGAATTGTGATGCACTTTTGTACAGATAGTTTCAGATAGAGCACATCCAATCACATTCTAATAAATGTGGCTCTTCTGAAAGCCGATTCTCTGCAGCTCACTAGTTAAATAATGACATACATAGCTACCTTTTCTCTAACTGGAGCTAAAAGGATTAATCCAAACCATTTAGCGTGGCCCTGTTTGAACAGCACAGTACGGGGCACTCACTGGTGGCGGAGATGTGTCGATTGGCGCAAGCCTGTTGGAACAGAGCATAAAGCTCTTGGGCACTGGAGGCCTCCTTTGTCTCTGCTCCTTGGGCGAACACAACCCCTTTTCTGTTCCTTTTGATCTCCACCCGCCTGGTCGGGCCATGGGGTTGTGTCTGTGCATGGGCCTCACCCGCCTGGCTCACGAAGAGGTCCTGCAACCTGTCGTTGTACAACTCCAGCATATAGGCCGAAACCTGAGGAGGGGGGAAGGATGAAGAAGCACCGCAACCAGAGACAGGAAGAATCAGGGGGATGATTGCTACCTTGAAGTCAAATTTAGAGCTGTTCTCTCGCATGATGTCAAATATGGCGTTAAAAGATCTGGGCATAATCCCAGGGTTCTTCTGATCTTTGTCCCCAACCATGGTGAAAGTTTTCCCTGAGCCTGTCTGGCCATATGCAAAAATGCAAACATTGTATCCATCGATGACTGACTGCATCAGCCTGTAGGAGGAAAATGTTGGGACTGATTGAGAAATGAAGTGTTTGATATTCTTGTGTGTTGTATTGTTGTACCTGTTTACATCTTGAAACAAATCTTCCTGAGAGGCCTCTGTACTGAACACCTTGTCAAACTGAAACTCTCTGGGCCCACGTTGGGTTTCCACAGTGACAGAGTAATCGTCTAATTTAGCCACCGCAACGACCCCACCTTGTGTGGCTTCACTTCGGTTCACTGGACGAATTCGACAAAACACCCTGATTTTACCTGATGGGAATTAAATGGACATAAAAGCATGAAAAAAAGTCACAAGAGTCTAGTCCTTACTGAAACAAAATCGATTGCAAGTTGGTAATGTTGGTGTACCTTTCATTTCTTCCACCATGTTATAATATTTCTTCCTCATTGCTCTTTCTGATGTGTAATTCTCAACTACTTTCTTTTTCTCTTCCTTTTCTCGCTTCAGCTTAAGAGAAAAGGAATGAAAACACTGTGATACGGTGGAACCCAGACAATAAGATGAATCTTCAAAAAGCATCTTCAGTTTGTTGAGGCAAGTTTTGATTCTAATGGTGAAAATAAGTTTCAGCAAGAACCTGTAGGGTCTAGGTTTATAACATACTCTGCAAATAGTAGTGGTTTGGTTTTCTTTCTGTTTATTATAGATTTAATTTCTAGCTTAGGATAGGTACCAGTAAACCTGAAAGGACTCAGTGGGTATAAACAATGGACAGATGGATTTTGGAGAAACTCTACTTTTATGTGGACATGGTTACAAATCTTAATGTCTTTATATTGTAATATTAATGCATAAATATTACATTGGTTCTAGAGCTGGTGCCCCACAGTCTCTTAAAACCTGTCCTGCAAGTTGTTACTCTTGTGGCTCTGTGTTGTTTGAATGAATGCTTACCTGATCCTGCAGCAGGAGAAGCTGCTGGCCAATGCCCTTTACAGTCCTCTGTGCGGTTGGAAGTGTCTCTTGTCCCAGGATGTCCTCCAGCTCAGACATTTCACAATCTAAGCCCGGAGTAAAAGTCAAGCTTGCATATCAGTCATTCATCATTTCTCAGATAGGAAAACTAAATGTGATCACCTGTTGTGATTGCAAGGTGGATCTAACCAATATAAAAATGGTTAGAATCTACCTCAAGATGTTGGTTCAGAGGAACATTGGTCTAATTCTTCATGTGCGCTCTCCAGCAGAGAACAGTAAGGCTGATATGTTCAAATGGATCATGTTACAGTTAGGCCCAAAATCATTCATACCCCTACTTGATTTAGATTCAAAGTTAGTTTTATTCAACCATGTTTGTTGCTGACAGGAAGAGAGATGGGGAACTCTCAATGCATGATATGACATTGTCAAAGAATTTAGCATTTTTTTTTTATTAACATTTAAAATATTCCAGTAGCCAATAGAAAAGCTGTTTTAGGCACTACAATAATCAAACTTTTTTGCTGAGAAGTTTTTTCAGGTTCCCACTTGTATTTTCTTCCTTAACTTTGGCGATGAGCTTAGAGTCTTTGAAATTAGAAGCTTCCTAGCCATTATTCTAATCTTTGCTCTTTCCCTTGATTCTCTGTTACATTCAAGTCAGAACTTTGGCTAGTCCAATAATTTTGGGCTTGACTGTGTTAAAAGTTAGTATCTTTCATGAGACTTGTTGTTGAAGAAGTTTCTGTACTGAAGCAAGAAGTTCAGCTTCAACTAGTTTGGTGATACACAAATATGAAACTCAAACTTGATTGCAAGCAACACTTTGTAATGTCAGGCAGGAATTGCCAATGAACGTCACAGTTGTGGGTGATAGGTAAAAGTTTTAACTCCCTCAATAGAAAATATTAAAAATGTTTATTATAACAGCTTGTGTGATCGGAGTTTTGATTAACACAGTTATTGTCCTCTACCGTTTGTGTAGCTATTAATTTACTCATGCATTTTTGGGCCAATATTCAGCTGACCCAAAAGTCAGAGTTGAACTCACCATTCATTACAGGGCATTCCCCAGATTTGATGTAGTCTAGAGCAATTTGACACACCTCATGTTCCCTCACTGTCTCTTGCAGAAAAGACAGACTTGACTCATCTGACCTATAAAGTAAAGCAAAAGTTTAAACTACAGTTTTAATATTTTTTCCTCAGTGAAGGTTTATAAAGATATTTCAAGCCAGGGTAATTTTGTGCAGACAGTTTTGAATATCTCTAACCCCTCTTGTCTGGGAGTCTTCTCTTTATCATTGCTGTCCTGTTTAGCGGTTTGCAGATGAAGACGAAGTTTGTCTCTGGCTTCAGCCAAAGCAACCTGATTGTCTTCAATCATTTGGTGCAAAAGAGCTCTTGACTCAGGCACTACCCTGCAGATTTCATGGGCCTTGAGGAAAAATGATTGTAAAGTATCAAACATCAATTTTGGAAGACATATTTGAGATAATGTGAGAAGCAGCCGGAGGGCAGTTGCTCTACACAGAGTGTGGCCGACACCTTGGTTATGACAGTGGGGAGCAGGACGCTGCAGTGTGGCTGGGGGACAGGAGGGACGGGGATCCTCTCTGCTTCCAGGAGCTCAGTGAGCTCCCTCTCCTTCTGGTACAGGCTCTCCTTCAGCTCCTCCAGGCGGGCGTTGGCTCCCTCCAGGGGCTGACCTGAGACACTGCATGTCTAAATACAATTTGCACGGTGACATAAAAATGAACTTGCTTGCATTTAAACAATCACTAAATGTTAATATCAATCAAAGGCAACCCAGGTAAATAGAGAAATTTTATTTTCCCATTTGTATTAATCAAAAAGATATGCAGAAAAAAAAAAAGAAAATCATTCTGCCACCTCTGGTAGCAACCACTGCTACCATGGAGTTGTACTGTTCTTTGCAAAAAAAAAAATTGAGTAGTAACGCAGTCTCAGACTGGAAGTGGTGAGACTGACACCTTCAAAAAAGTTTCCAGTTTGTCCATAAATCCATGGAACAGAATTTCCAAACAGATCATGAAAATGTTTTTTTTTATGACAAACGTATTTTTTGCTTGGTCTTGAAACATAGAGGAAGATGAAATTTAGCCAAAAATTAAAATAAATGTGGTTAAACATTGTATAGACATGATTTAGAAAAGGGGACTAACTGGTGTTTTTTTGCTGTAGAGTTAATTTGGCTTAGCTTTTTCCCATGATAACTAAAATCATCATTAAAACACTAATTTTATATTTACAGAGGTTACATCTGCATGATGTAAAAAATAGTTTGAGAATCTGACAGATTAAGAATGACCAGAAAGCAAAAAGAAAATAAAGGAGACATTTAAGGAGGGAAATACTTTTGTACACCGCTCTATGTTGAACGATTACCCTCACAGATTAAACAAAATAAAAGAAAATGTGTTGAACATATTGTAGTATTTTGTCATTCTGATGATCCAACCCACCTCCGTTTGTTCTTTCTTGTCTGACCCCTCCTCTTCCTCTGCTGCTTCCTGTTGCGCCTGTGATGAAGATACTATCAGTATTTCTTGGACTTGCCCTATTTCTTGTCTGGCCATCTGCAGCTCCTGTAGTGCTGTTCGGAGTAACACACACAGAGTAACTTTTCAGCCCTTATTCTTTGTTTTCCATGTCGCCAAATACTGCTGGACTCACTGGAGGCCTGGTGGCAGTGCAGGGCATCCAGCCTGCTGGAGAACAGCTCCAGCATTTTGCTCTGACACGAAAGAAAAAACACAAGCGTTATTTTTGACTCCCGCTTTTCTGCAATATGGCCACCAGAGTGTGCTCTGGTGTAGGAGCTGTAGGGCCTGCCACATGCTCCCTAACTTTTTCTTTCTGCCATTGCAGGGCCTCTTCTTTCCATTTTCTCCTCTCAGCTCTTTGCTCCTCCAGCAGCTGCTCGTTGTGTGCAGTCAGCTCCTGCAATACACATAATAGTCTTCAATTATGCCCAGTGCACCATATAGTGGAGCAGAAATAATGGATTAGCAAATTAAAATGTTTGCATGAAAAGGAAAAGATGCATTTCTGAGTCATTTACTGCAACTTTCTTCTCAAGGTCAGCCTTCTTCTTCTCCACTTTGTCCTGGTAGAGCTCCAGGAATCTCCTCACAGTGTTCAGTTTGTTCTGATAGTGAGATCTGACTTTCTGTATGATCTGTTCCTGAGAGCACATGCAGAACTTCAATGAAAGTTCTGTTTAACTTCATATTCAAACACTAACACTGTTTTTTCTTTTACCTGTGTCTCCTGAGCTGTGAACTGGAAATTCTCCTCTAGTTCCTGCACTGTTTGCAAATGCCTCTTCTTCATTGCCTTCATGTCTTCAGCAATCTGCTCGTACACAATATGCTGTAAGTTAGCCGAAATGTGCAAAACTGCATCCTGTTTTGCAACATGACCTAATGGCTTCAAGGTAGCAGCATCAGGGCAACCATGTGAGAGTGAGTAAGAGTAAAACACAGGATATCTGACAGTAGCTCCATTGTGCTCACACTGAACAACTGCACTCAGTTCAACATTCGCTGCTTCAGAAGATAAAATTAGTTTTGGTTTTCAGTAAAATTACAGTAGATATTATGTGTATTGGTGAGATTCATACTCCTTGAATTTCTTTACATTTTGTGATGTTACAATTACAACAATCTGTGTACTTATTAGGGTTTTAACTTCATCTCTTACCGCTCTCCTGTGTGTTCACTAATATCCTTAGACAAATTTCTTCTATTATTCTATTAAGAATAACTTTAAAGGAAATTAATTTGACTTTGACTCTTAGGTTCTAAAAGTCAAACTGTAAGGCCTGCCACATGCTCCCTAACTTTTTCTTTCTGTCATTGCAGAGTCTCTTCTTTCCATCTTCTCCTCTCAGCTCTTTGCTCCTCCAGCAATTGTTGCAAAAACAATTTAGCATTTTTTTCCCCCTACTTCACAATAATGTCATACTTTGTGTTGATCAATCCCATGAGATCCCATTAAAACGTACTGCAGGGTGTGGTTGTGATGTGGCAGAATGTGAAAAAAGATGCATGAATACTTTGCATAAAACAGATTTCACTGCAAGTATTTTGCTGTGTGAGCTCCTCTACTTGTTTTGCACTGCTTTCCTGTGCTGCTCATTATTTTACCTGAGCGATGCAGAGCTCAGCCGACTCATAGGGGATATAAATCTTGAGTTCCTGTGAGCGCTCAGCTTCTCTGGCATCACTGCCAACTCCCAGCTGAGATTCTGATGAGCCTGCATAAAAATAAATACGGATGATTATTGTTTACTCTAGAGAAGGAACTCAGGTTGATAATTATTATCTAAGTAACCTGTGAAGTTAATCTCAACTTCATACCAAATTCCACCAGCCGTCTCTCATGTCTGTGAACTGTTTCAATGAAATAGTTCTTTCCATGAAGTGATTCACTTGGTAACTCATATTTTATATGTATTTAGATGTTTTTTTATTTTTTGTTGTTTTGTTTTAAAAGTTAAATGTTAAAGAATAAACATGTGCTGCCAGGGAACTCCAAGTGAACTTGAAAAATTTGTTTGCGTTTCTTGTCTAAGATGTGCTGTTAGTAGGTCAAACAAGGTAAAAATAAATGTTGGTATCCAATTTTTCTTATCCTCTAATCCTCTGAAGAACAAAAAGCAAATTTAAAATAGTGGTTTAAGTGTAGATGTAAATTACTATTATTAAAAATATATTTAAAAATGCCTCCAACCATATACTCAATTAACATAATTTATATTGTATACAAAACCTTGTCCGTTGCGTTTCCTCCTGTCTGCTACAATCCAACGTCTAAAAGCAGCCCACCTCCTCCTCCATGGATTTTTGTGCCAATGCGTGTCTTGTACAGGAAAGTTGGAGGGTCGTTGTAAAATCACAAAGAGTTCAAGGACAAAAGAAACAGAGAAGACATTCACATTTAAGGCATGAAATTTGACTTTACTTCAGTATAGAGTGAACATACGGATGTCGCATCTGGATCACACATTTTTACTAGTTTTTTTAATGTAATTATTTAGGGTCTTTTTTTGTCTCAATCTTTATTTTTGAAAATAATAATTAAAAATGGACCTGTACTGCTCTATCAGCTTAATTCTTTCTTTATTTTCTCTACCTTCTCTATTCTGTTTGCAGTCACTTTTCCGTCGTCGGACATTCACAAAGGCAATCCTTCTGCCACACTTTCCTCTCTACTGGGGTGTGTTTAGACTCACCAATAATAGGGGAGCTGTATCTTTTCTTAATATACGGTATTATATTTGGGCATGTCAAGACAAGTGCATTCACTAGTGAATGTTAAAGGTGAAGATATTCCTGTTGAAATTTCAATGGATTATTACAGTTACATTAGAATAGAATAGAATAGAATAGAATAGAATAGAATAGAATAGAAACAAAACACCCTTATTGTCCCACAAAGGGGAAAATCAGGCGTAACAAAGGCATAAAACACACAAAAGCTAATATATATATATATAATTTAGCTCCACTCAGCTGTCGAAATACAAATAGTTTATTGACTGCAATGTCCCTTTTCCTCTTGCTTCTACATCACCAGCCGTATTTCTAAGAATAGAGGGTTCAGGAGGGCACACGTTTCTTTGACTGAAGCCCTTTCACTTGTCTTTTAGTTTGGGCTCGCTGGTTAAAGCTTGTCTATAGGCCTGACTGCCTCTCTTTGTTTCTTCACTTGTTTATACTTCTCACAGTTTATCGGCCGCCTTATATACTGACACAGAGTAGCTCTAAATGACGGTGCTCAGTCCGTTTCTTCTGTCCTACTCTGTTCTCTTGTATGTTTAGGGCTGCAAATGACATGTTGAGTGAATGTCTTGAGGTCATACCCCTGGCTTTCAGAGCCACAAGCATGCAGGCATATTGGTAACATCTTGGTGTGTGTTTTTGGTGCATGCTTGTATATGTGTGTATGTTCTCCTGTCCTTGCCTGTCTGTCAGTAGTCCGCCTTCGGTAGTGAGGATATGAGGTCACACAGTCCTGACCTCAGTGCACCTGCTTCTTCTATTAGCGTCTTATATGCCATACAATGTGGGTGTTCTTCATTGTATGGCATAAAACCTTTGTTTCTGTGAAGCAATCTTTCTCTTCAGCTGCGTAGTTCAGCCGTAAATGTCTCCAAATAGTTCTGATTATCTCTAATAATTCTTCATTGAATGTGTTCATGTTTGATAAACTCACTACTTATTTGGAGAAAAACAGTTTTACTCTTCTCTGATACTTATTACATAGAGGAACATTTTTAATACGCCTTTAATTACATTTTGTCACACTACATCCAAAAACTTCATTCTGTTTTTGGGGATTTTATGTAACAGATCCACAAAATGGCTGATTTATATCCTCTTAAAAGGTGCAACACAAAGTATTTTTAGTGTTGGTGTAATATCAGCAACGTTTTATTCAAAAACAGACTTGGGCTCTATCTTTCATTAAACTTGCCTGAGTACAGCAAACATTTTCAAAGAATGTTTTTTTTATTTTTTATGTTTTTTATTGACAATAGACTGAAATCCATTTCTGGACCAACAAAAATGGAGACCATTCAGTCCAAGAAAGTTAGGGAACTGTAAAACTTTTATTTTTATTTTTTTATTAAGCCTAGTGTTCTTTTTATTTCCTGCTTCGTCTCTTTAAAGTTTTATCCAGTTTTTTGCACTTTTTAATTGGTCAAAAAGAATTGTGGCCCCTGAGTACAATTAACTTGACAATTTTGAATACCACTGATCTAGAGTGTGTCGTGCATTCGGATTTAGCCACAATTTAACACACGGTATGGATGCGTTTTTAGTCATTATCCTGCTATGAGGTGAGCATTTTTACATTTTGCAGTCTTAAATTGTCCCAACAGGATCGCCCACATTTCACTCCATCTATACTTGACATGTAGGGAAAAAAGTTCCATTCTGGTTTTGTCTGGCCAAATCACTTTCTCCCACTTACACGAGTTGTGGCAAATCTTTATTTCAACAATAGTTATCTTCCTGCCACTAATACAGAAAGACCAGATTTGCTGAACAAACAGCAAATGATTGCCTTGTTGAACAATCTCCCCCACCAGTTATGGATGTTTACGTCTCCTCCAGAACCTCTTAGTTGCTCCTCTCTGTGTCTGGCCATATGTTTGGAGGTTTGCAGTTGTTTCTGTTTTCAGATCCAGTTATTCACAGTTGAATATTAACAGGGTGTCCCTCAGAAAATCAGCTAAGCCTGGTGGTAGGGGCGCAAAAACTCAGCCGACTGGGTTTTTGTGTTAAAGTGTGTGAGAAAATACAAAATTTTGGAGGTGCACGAGGAGGCGTCATCATTTTGAAATAATAGACAGACAACGAACAGGTGCAGGAACGGCGCAATTGGTGCGCTCCCTTGTGCCCGGTTCAATGCGACAATAAACCTAGCTTAGTCCGTCTTTGCAGTTAATGTTGTATTAAAAACTACAGTATTTTCTGGTCTTCCTGACGCTGTTTGCTCAATAACGTTGTCAAATAAAACTCTGAGGCATTCACAGAACAGCTGCATTTGTATAGAATTACATTAGACGTAAGGGGCCACTTTAGGGGGAGAGTAAATTGGATTGTGTGTCCCATCTCTTGGAGGTTTTTTGGGTTTTCTTAAATGGGAAGAATGAAATGTATCTGTAAAGCTTGAGAATGTTAGTTTGATGACAAACATTTGCATTTTGATGTAAATGTTAACCTAGGTGTTATATTTCCTTTACTTTCTGACTTTTCTGGACTATTAAAGCAGCAAGACTCTAATTGTTTTCACCACTATTATCTCACTCTTTCACTTTCAGATCCAACCCGTTTTATGAGCCGAGGACATCAAGCCCAGCGCGGCCTCCCTCCAGCAGCCCCTCTCCTGATCTTGGCGGTGTCCAGAAGAGGCGGGCCCCTGCACCCCCGAGTACCAGCACAGGCCCGGGCCCCAGTCCACCCGCCTCCAAGCCTAGCTCTGGCCCAGACGGGGAGAGAGCCCAGCCTTTGGGGCCCAGCCCTCTGGCGGCAGTGATGGGGAGAGAGCTGGCCTCCTCTTCCCCAAAGGTGAGCTCGCTTCATTTTGACTCCTAGGGAACCCGAGTTGGTTCCATGACAACTCCCAGATCCCTCAAACTACAACAAAAGAAAAACAAATGGAAGGAATGCGAGACGCTAAAAGGCTTAAACAAAAGCTGCACCATGTTATAGTGAGTTTACAGAAACGGCACGGCACCTCTAAAGGTTGTGTTTATTAGAATCAAGCCTACCAGTATGTTGGCCTCATTACATTTGAGCAGTCAAGTCATTGTGATTCAAGTCGGTGAAAGTAAAAAAGGAGATTTCTACTGAACAAATCAACACCCTAAAAGGAAAAGTTCTTAGTTCTTACACATATGTGTCCACTAGTGTAGTCTCCCCATGTAATTTTAGAATCTAAATTGAAAATTTAAGTTTGTCAGTAAGTTTAATTGGAACAATTTTATAGATTGGCTCATAAAACTATAAAGATTTTTGCTAAATTATGTTTGCTCTACCATTGAAAGAAGGATGATTTTGCATCTTTTGTCCTGTTGCAGTCTTATTCGACTGCGACTTGTATGGAAAAAATGCTCTGTTGGATGCCCAGAATAAGTGCATTGCTGGCTAACGTTTGTGGTACACGTATGTCAGGCTGTGCATGAACATTTGTACCACATGCCTGAAAAGTTACGGCTTTGCAAAGAAAAGAACAGCCGATTGGTCACTGTATTGATCATGTGGCATCATGTAGGGGTGGACATTTATTGTGCTGTTTATCATTTATTGTGATAAATTCCTTTTCATGACAAGAAATTGGATTCATTGTTGTCACAAATTCGAGCTATTGATTTAAAAAAAACAACTTTCCTCTTCGTCAGGTTTGATACTTCTACTGTTTTACGATGTCCAACGAAAGAGCATCAATAAATTTAAAAATACACCTACCATGTGGAGTTAATGTTTCAGATCACACTTCTTTCTGTGACTGGTGTCCTAAAGAAGTGTATTACAAAAGGGAATGTATTTCAACAAAAGTATTTTGTTTGCAGGGCAAAACGACTATAACAGTTGTCACAATAGTACAGGAAAATATAATAAAACTTCCAAATTCATATTTTCCACCCTTAGCATCAAGTCAACTGAACTACATCTCATATTATGATACAATGTAGATGTAGTGAATGATTTTCCTCAGTTTTTCATTGGAGGAAAGTTTCTTTTGGTTACGTTTTTCCTACAGATCTCTGCTCTCGCTCTCTCTCTGTTTCTCAATGTGGCTCTTCTCTCTCTGGATGCGTCATTACTACCAAATGACTCATGTTTTGTATGTTTGCAGTGTCCCCATCCAGTGGTCCCTTTTTCCACATGCTTGATCTCACATTTATGATCATGGAAACTCTCCATTCTATCATTTGTATCTGTAGGATTTTTTTTCCCCTTTCTCGTTGCAGTGGTTGTTTATTTATTCATTTAAATTAGTTAAATGATGGCTGGCTCTAATTAAATGGCTGACGGTCACACGCTCACGGCCGGAGTCACACCACTGGTGGGGGAATGATTGGCTGCGGGCGTGGAAAGGAGTGGAGGCTAAAAACTGTGTGTGTGTTGGTGGGCGTGTGTGTGCGTGTGCAGGGGCGCTCAATGAACCTTTTTGCTGGTTTAAACACCGGGGGCTTAACTACAGCAGAGTGATCACAAGGGGGGTTTTGGCCCCCCACTACCCCCCTTGTGCACACACTCACACAGTACAGTTACTTCCCGTGTGTCCTTCCTGCCTGTGACTGTTTTAGTGTAGCTGAGCGGTGATGCTGGCTGTCCATGTAATTATGGCACAGCGCCTTTATCACCTAGCTGCAGTTGCCTGTGACCATGGGTGAAGGGGCCTAAACCACTTTAATTACCCAGAGCCAGTGGCCTGTGGTGGGCCGCACTTCGCCAAGAGATGCCCCTGACTCTGGAGCTTCCAGGGAGGGAGGAAACACAGAAATAAAATATGAGTGTGGACCAGGGTTATAATAGTTGTGGGCTTTTCACTATAGTTCAGTTTTATTTTGCTGTGACTTTTTGGTTGTGTAAATCAGCTAGTTTTAATTAGTTCTTAGAATGTGTTTGTTAGTTTTTATTAGTTAAAAATTCTTTAGTTTTTATTAGTTATGGTAATAGATTTAGTTTTTTCATAGTTTGGTTCAATTTTAGGTGCAGAATTCAAGAAGGTCAAATGCATTGCACTTTGATTTTGTACGTATCATTTGCGTAATGAATACTTGACAGAATATAACATTTAAAAAAAGTGTTCAGTTATTGTTGAATAACCAAACGACTGGCGTTTTCTTTCAACTTGTGCTGTTGCCATTTTGTGGGCTAGCATAAGTGCTAGCTGACATAAACCGCTTGTGTGTGGGGGGGAATCTATTTTACAAAAGTTCGAAAGCCAAATAAATCGATTCATAAATATGACAACAAAATATATTGTATCAATAATTTCACTATGTTTTAGTTAGTAATTAGTGGGGAAAAACTTAAACTTTCGCTGGAAGCACATTGTGCGTTTAGAAAACAGTTTTTGTTTATTTTAATTAACAGTTTTTTTTCTCACTTTCAGTTTTTCTTGTTTTGTCAGTTTTGTTTGGCTATAATAACCTTGGTGTGGATGGAAACGGGGTTGTGCATTGAAGGGAAACGCGTGGAAGATGGTGAACAGTGGGAGGAGAAGATGGACAAGATGGCCACGTTATTGCACACAGAGGGATGCGATGTTCATAGGGAGCACGGGTTTGTTGACACATCCAGGAGATGTGAATAGGTTTCCCATTCTTATTCACACCAAGTGCAGTGATACACACATGGCCTGGCCTGCACAGGGGCTGAGAGATGACCTTTGAAAGTGTGAAGTCAGAACGGATTAAGGGGAGACATTCCCACTATGAGAGGCCAAAAAGGAAACCAATACATTGCATTTTAAACGTGCACAGGGTGTAAATCTATGCTTAAGCTTGGACGTGTACGCGAGCGTATTCCAGTGGAGCTATAACCTCAACCTGTACAGCGCATTTGAAGTATGGATTTGATGTTTGTTTATTGTTGCAAGCTATTTAAATTGGTAAAAATGATTTGAGTTGCGATAAATACACTTGATGTCAAATTTCTACAGAAAACTGCCGTATCCCGTTTGATATCTATAACTTCCCCTGAAGGGTTTGTTTGGCCACACATGGATCTCTGCAGATCAAATAAGATTTTCAAATTTTTTTGCATCCAATCAGTTGGTGGCCAGTTTTTCAGTTCGCGGTCATTGTTGCTAAGAATGAAAGTACTTTGACAGGAGCGTGCTGGAACATGCTGAAAAATTGAACAGTTACAATGCAATAATTCAGACAAGCATTTCACATATTAAGAGATATTAAGATAGAACAACGTTTTACAAGGTTTGCTAAGCCAGGAAGTTGGGTGCTAGGGCAGCCATTCATCCAGCAGCCCGTCGTGTTTTCGAGTTAAAATTTGACCTTTTTTCTCTTGTCGTTCTTGAACAGATGTTTGACTACCTTCGTCATAGACGCTTTATCCTCCTTGTCATTGCATTAGAACAACCCACTTCGCTGGCAGTCTGTGAAAAATCGGCATGCCTACAGGACATATGGTGTGAGCCGAATCAATCTATGTGTTAATTACATATGTATATATTAAACTCTGAAAACAGCTTTCAACTCAGGATTTTCTCCAGTGTCACAAAAATTCAGTTGGTTGTTGTGTGAAACAACGTAAATCTGTCATGAAGGAGTTACATGATTGCATTGTAAACTAAAGGAATGGAGTAAAGGAGCCAAAAATATTTCTTAAAGTTTTTATTTTTTTCTAATGTATACCATTCATTATGGTTGCAACTAATGATTAAGTTAGTAATTGATCACTCTATTGATCATTCTGACGATTCATCACATAAAATAATTCTGCTGAAGTTTTAAGCCTTAGCATTAGAAATGCATAAATAGATGCAAATAAACATTCTTTTTTAAATAATCAACCTTTTATTGTCTAAAATGCAAAACCATAGCATTCTTTCATTGTGTGCTTGATCATTTGTAGTATCTACTGATAGATTGATTAATAGTTCGAAAAGGTAATTGTTGTACCTTTTCTGTCAGAAAAGTTTCACCTTGAACTAGGTGAAACTAAAACTATGCCACTAGAGGAGTTCTAGGTATAATATATTTAAGTTTTAAATTTAAATGCAGTATGTATATATTTCTGCAAAGTTTTGGTTCTTTCAGCAAATGCCTTTTGTCTGAGTCTGTAGATTCCAGTTAACAGTTAATCAGTTACTAAATAAGTTGACAATAATTTCAGTAATTGATTTCTCACGATTAATCTTATCATTTCAGCCCTACCATTGGCCAATTTTACACCCAACCACTGCATGACTACTAATTATTGAAAAAAAATGCCTGTCCCTTTTCATGTTGGACGCCACTTTTTATTGTTTTTTGTCTCTGTGGTCAATCTTCAAGTTGTCGAATGCGAAGCTTGAGGCTGTCAGCAGACAGTTCATGTCTTCATGCCAGCCTACCCGTCCATTGTCCTGTCTGAGAGAATACAGATCCTCAAATGTGTCAAGTTTCGGATTTGCGGAGGAGCTGGAGGGATGAAAATGTCTGTGGGATTAATGTAAATGAACGGAGGGAGTTCCTGTTGGGCGGGCTGGGAGCTCTGTCTGGTCGGATTCAGTCCATCTCTCCTCTGTGGAGCTGATTTCTCCCCTCCCAGCAACTCAGTTATCCTTCTCCTCCTTTTGTTTTATCTCCGTCTCTATTCCGCAGTCAGACCGCTCTACACTTAGATGCTCTTATCTTTGGATTTTCATCAGGTTTCCGCTTCATGAATTATTTGCCTTATTTTCATATAGAGAAAAGTAAAAAGTTGGCATGTATGCGACTAAAAGTTCTCACAAAAAGTTTCATATCCACTTTTACATCTTAATTTACTTTGAAAAATCTGAGAAAGTTGGACATTTATAGTTCTTTTGTTTGTTTAATCAGGGTCTGTCAGGATAACAAATTTTGCTGGAGGAGAGAGAAAAGAGAAAAACGAGAAATCATGCAAATGGAAACTATTGAACTTGTTTTAATTTCTCATGCGATTAATTTGGTGCTTAATGTGACAGGCCTAACCACATGTTCACTTATATTAGTTTGAAATGAGTTTAAATGTCATGAAACATTAAAATTAAGTTTATTGTTGAAAAACCAACACCTTTGGCTCCTGCCTGTGTGGCTGTGAAGCTGGCTACTGTGCGCTGCTCTCAGGCGTGAAGTGAAACAGGAGACGACAGGACGAGGTAGAGGGAGAGAAAAGGCGAAATAAAGATACCTAAGGAAGGATACATTGAATACATTTGTAGTTTAAGCCTGTGGAAACAACCCTAATGTTAATATTTGTTACGTTTGAACAATAAAGTAACATAGTTAATTGATGTAGTTTGGCCATCATGCATAATGTTTCAGTTAGGTTTTGAAGGCTCTCTGTTTATGAGGACAGCCCACAGCCAGGGTTTATAAAGCAAATCTTCATTTGCCTAATTTAAATTCTTGTTTCCTAAAACACAGCTTGTCAAGTTTATTTTATTGTTCCTGCCGTGTCAACACACTTTGACTTTCCAGGGATGAACATTTAAACCATTAGCAGAAATATTTTTTCACTTGTAGGGCTTCTTTAATTACTAATGTTAATCAAAGGGTTCAAATGAGAGTTTTGTGGGTTGTGAGAGCTCCTGTGCCCGGGGGGCGGCAGAGGCCAGAGCCTCTCCCTCCTTCTCCCAGACTGTTTTCACACAACCTCCTCCGGTTCAAACTACCTCCAAATTGAAATTAAAGTAAATTAACATTATTTAATTGAGTTCGCACAAGGCTGGGATATTTCTTAATTAGCTTTTGCTAAGGTTCGCAGCAGGAGAGGATCACATACGTACTGCAAGGTGTTTCCGAGGTTACCGTGACGACTGAGGGATGAAGACTGATGGAAGCTCGAGAGACGAGGACAGTCATTTCTTGTCGTCTGATCTGTGCCTGGTTGCTCCCTTCGTTATCATTTTGTTCAATCCAAAGTTATTTCATCTTGAGATAACTTTGACGAACCTTTCAAGAAAGTCATACATTTCTAACAACTTAATGAAAGTGGGTCACGTTGACCTGGAATATGTCATATCGCTTCTCAAGGCTGGTTTATAGTTGCTTAAAGATGTTTCTGTCCTGCTTTTAAAGGTTACATATTTGCAAATACTGGTGTCTTAATTTTCCTGCAGTGTATAGAAAGAGAAGACACTGATTTATTATAATATAGCAGAAATGCTCAGATTTTTTTTTTTGGATTACCAAAGTATAAAACATTATGCCACTAGTATTCCCGGTGCTTAGGGACCACAAGTGCATGCGAATAAAATCTCTCTAAAAACACTTGTAACTGCCTATTTTAATTGTTCAAACCCTTCATATAATTTAATATGCTTTTTTCCATGGTTTTTGTGCCGCTAGTTGCCTTTATCTTTAAGTAGCCAGACAGCAAAAAGGGCAGAGAATTGAATCTGGGACAATTGCATTGAGGACTGTACCCCTTGAATATGGTGCGCCTGCTTGGCTTCCCCGACTAACATGCATTTTAATACACACTGTGGAAGTTGCAGAAGCTAGCATTTTATGGGGTTGCACTAACTGGCAACCAGGACAAAAAAAAAAAAAGTGTTTGCAAACGCCAGTCAATAGCGTGTCAAGTAGCATTGCGCCTAGGTATTTTGGCTTCCCAAGCGGCATCTTGTTTCTTATATTTACAATATGCTCTACAGAGAAATGTACGAATTGGCAAAATTTCTGCTGAACCACAAATAGCCGGGAACCCGTAGCAGTTTGAAACCACTAAAATTTTAAATTGTATATTTCCACTGTTTACTTTTAACAAGATGCTAGAGAAGGAGGCAATTTATCTCCAGCTGGATAAAGGTGTCTGATACTGATCCTCCATCAACTGTTACTGCACACTGCTAACCAGTTGGCTGAAATAGTTTTAGCAATGCTCCTAACAGCCAACAATTTTGGCTGTTAGGAAATATTTCTGGTCACACAACGAAAACCTTCAGGAAAACTTTAAGGGTCAAGTCTGTTAAGGAGCAAACCACAAACTGGCAGGAGATAGCTTGACAATTTGTCATCTCACATTCTTGCTTTGATTGTTTTTAATACAATGATATTGTGAAAATATTGGACGGCCGGCTCATGCCTGGTTAGAAACGTGGCTTGTCTAGAATGTAAAGCTCTTAGAATAGAGTTGTTTCTTACTTTGAAACCCAGACGACAGTAGCAGAAGTAAAATGGGCAGAGCAGTCCATTTCTCAGACCAAAGCAATGAGGCCTCTGTGGCCACGTTAGACTTTCCATAAGCCCTGTAATATTAGGAGAATAATCCTCGAGAGGAGTAAGGCTAAATCATTACCTCTCAATGTCTGCTTTTTGCCAGTGTGGACCCCTCCCCAGACCTTATTTGCTGTGTGTAAGTGGTCTGTCATTGGATCTTGTGGGAGAGCAGAGACATAGTTTCCTCTACCGATGCTGTTTAGGCCCAATCATGGGGGCTTCCTGTGGCTGTTTCAGGCTGAGGGGCATCTCTGTCAACAGGTTAAGAGAACAGCACAAGGTATCACTGCCATTCCCACTTCGCCGCTTACCTACCCCCAAAATATTTGAAAGAAACATTTGTGTACTTTCTTATAAGTTTCAGTTGACATTTAGCTGCGCAGAAATATTTAGATCAGAGCTGATCTTGTTTGAGACCCACTGATATTTGTTTGAAAACATAAAAATCTTTTCCATTTAAATTGTACTCTGCTGTGTCGAATAGACACGCCGCTGTGCATCGCATGCACTTACACGTGTTGCGAGGGCTACACTTTGATCCCGCAACTGTAATGCGGCTATCATTTCCGCACCTTTTTTCCCTCTGTCAGGCGCATGTCAAGTTCACAAGTTCCTCCACAAATCGGCGGACGGCTCGCTCTCCTCGGCGCCTGCTGCCGACCGGTGTAAAAAGGGCCTTCCGCAAAGCGCTGCTTGTAATCTGCCTTCAGTAAGTCCTCCTTAGTTTTATCTGCCAAGGATTACCTCGCAAGCTGTGAGCGGTGAGCGAACGAGCAGGACGCGGCGCACGAGACGAAGAAACGAAAGCGAGCCGGAACAGAAAAACGATGAAGATGGAAGAAAATGAAAACAAATCACTGTGTAATCTCTGAAATAAAAGAGACCTGGCTTGGAGTTAAAGGGAAGTTTCCCTCGCCGCTCATTTAGAGAGGGAATTGACTAATCCCTCCATGATTGATGTCGGCTATGAGAGGCTCTGTGGCAGACTAATAGGGCTTATGAGGATGACCAGAAAGTCCTCTGTGTGTGTATATGAATAAACCAGACCTTTTTGTCTTGTGGGTCCCTCCATCCAGTGACCACAGAAGCCACGGGTTTGAATGACATAGCAGGCCAAGAAGGGGTAACTTTATCTTAATCTGGGCTTAATCTGCCCCAGTCCTCCAGGTGTGTGTGGGCTTAAACCACCAAGGATCGAGGGGTTTGGGGGTGAAGTTTAAGAGGGCTTCAGGTGAAGAGAGAACCCCGTGCACTTTAAAAGCCCTTAGACCTCCAGTCGGTCTAAGACCCCCCGCACATTCAAAAAACCCAGCACTCACTTTGCTATGCCAATCCTTCCAGCCATCTACCAGTGGCCCTCAGTTCATTTTTAATTGGATTAACCCAATCATACTACACCGGTTAGAAAGACCTGCAAATTGTTTGATGAATAAGCCTTTTGATATGCATTTTCAAATGCATGCAAGTGTTTAGGAGTGTGAGTGGCCACACATACATTCTCTAGTATGTGATGGAGGAAATGAGAATGAGTTTTAAATGACAAGAACTATTTTTTTAAGCACCCAAGTATTTCCCCTGTGTTATATAACCACATGGCAGAGAAGTTGGAAAAGCTACATTTTTATAAGGGTGCACTGATGTATCGGCTGGCCGATACATCAATCCCGATTTCCCTAGTTTTGGGAGATGCTGTTTTTACTTAGCTGTATTTTTTTGTTGTTGTTGTATATTTATATTTTTAGATTTATATTTTTAGTTTAGCTTGTATACCGTTTATTCTACACTGTGCTCTTTTTTTTCCTTCTATTTTCGATTTCTGTTACTCTAATTTTACGTCCACTTTCTCCCATGACTGCTTAGATTTCCCACTTGTGGGACTAATAGAGAATGATCTTATCTTAATTTTCATGTTGGAAAAAAATGAACAAAAATCCCTGGAAGTGGGAATACCTACTGGGAAAGTTAGATTTCTCACAAGTTCTGACCACACATTCCAATATGGCTGCATATAAAAGTAGTTTATCTGTCCATTTAACTACTTGTATCAAAAATAAATCTTTCACATTCCTTCAATGAGAACATTTCTGCAGTGTCTAAAAGTGCAAAACATCCCAAATCCTTTTAGCCTGTATGGAGAATGTCCAGTTGCAAAGACCTCTCACTTCCAACAATTTCCAGCATGAGGGGGCGCTATTGAGAAACGGCTAGCGATGGAGATGTAGAGTTTTAGATGATTTGTAGACTAAGATGAATTATTCATTAGTGTTATTAGGGCCAAACTCACAGGCAATAACGACATATGCTCCTTGTTGATTCCTGTTTCTCTTTCTGTATTCTCCTGCCATACTTCCTAAGTTTTCTCTGCTTATGTGTGTATGCTTGTGCGTGTTGATGCATGTGTATTCTGATCAGGAGTCAAAGGGGTGACTTTGTAATTATGTTCGTTTTAATTGGCTGTGCTATCTTTGCTCTCATCACTTCGGAGCCCACGCTGTACTGGACAATGGCCGTATGTGATGTGGGGTGTTTAGTCGCTGCTATGTTAAACCCGCTCCCCCCCACACACATTCATCTCCTTTACCTGCAGAATATAATTCCTGAAGTGGCCTCTCTAATGAGTTTTCCCTGCCCAGGCTTAGATTAATTGATCAATGGTGTTGCTATCGCCGTGTCTGATCTCTGAATCCATTGCACTGCTAATTTGTTTGTTTTAAGATGGCAGTTAAAGGAGATTAATGCGATATAAATTTATAACAGAACAGCATCCCTCCCCCAACCCTCCACGTTCTTGTTTTTTGAAGTGTCACTCAAGTTTTTTTTAAAAGCTGATTGAGATTAAATCTAGAAGATATGCAACAGAAGGCTGAAGAGATTGGCCCAAAATGTCATCTTGTGACTACAAGGAAGCGTATGAAAACGAAGAATTGGAATTGGAAATTTAACCATCGCTCATGTTACTCCCATCCACCCTGCTTAATGACACAAACACATTCAGTCTCAGGCTTATCAATTCCTGTTCTTTTTTTTATTTTCTCTTCCAGCTGTAAAAAGTAATTTACAGAAGCATGAGTTTGGTTAATGTGGCTGCTTTTGTTTCCATCATAAGCTAAAGCCAACTTTTATAACTCCTGTTTCCCCCATGTTATATTTTATCTCTTCAAGCTAGCATGCCAACAGTTGCTTTTTTTTTGGCTCCAGTGTACCCCAAACTAGGAATGCACATTCAGAATTTTTTTCTGATATTGATAGCTGATATTTATATTGCTGTTATGGACAAAAACTGATATTTGCCAAGATATGTATTTTCCTACTTTTTTGCTTCTGTGCTCCATTGAAACACCTTCAAATCCTGTTCCAAAGGAAGTACCATAGGCCCTGTTCCCTTCTCCCCTCTCCGGAAACGCATACACAAAGAGCAATAAGAGGGAAATAAACATTGGTTATTAATCTCGGCACATTCTTACTTATTTACTCTTCTTTCTTTGTTATCAAGTCCTGCTTTTTGCAGTCAACCAGCAACGAATAAATAAATTGATTTATTTAAAGTGGGACAATGTAAACATTGTAAATTAACCACTGAAAGAGATGATCTGTACAAGGTTATAGTTGCAAATGCTTATTTCCAACTGTGGTCTCCAGAACATGCAGTAATATCAAAACTCAACTTTTAGTCAACTTTTAGCTGTTCAAAACATGAGGACAAATATAAATAATCACACCATACAAACTATCATAAGAACCATTGGCAGTAAAACAGGCCGTATGCTTGATGGTACCAGCACCATGCTTTACTGTTGGCTGAGCATTTTCTGGTGTTCAAGCTTCACCTTGACCTTGGCTACATGATTACATCAAACAACACTCCATTTGTCCATGTTAATGTGTATTATTTTTAAAAGATTGTAGCCTTATGACTGAATCTGTCTCTGTGACCTTCAACCTTTTCTCCAGAAGGCACTTTGCATTCATGCTTCACTTATTGAAGTTGCATGTTTTGTATCATGTCCACCTGTTTGATTCATAGGTGTCACTAAACAGCCAAATTCAATATACTAAATGTAAAGTTGAAACTGATACTGAAGCCAACCACTTTACAAGCCAACTGGTTAAAATATTTATCATTTCTAAAAGCATCAAGCTTGACTTTACTTAACATCTACATGTACAGTCACATTAATGCACACTCACTTTCTCTTCCCACCGACTCTGGAAGGGAAGCGCCCTCCACCCCCAGCACCTCCTCCGTGTGATTACGACCGTAAAGCGTTATTTCCTTTGTATGTTAATGTGTATTATTTTTCACGCTACATTCCCTCCTCTCTCCGGTACCACCCTCCCCCTTCCTCATTTCCTTATTGTTCCATCCACTCCACATCTCCATTTACATAATTGAACTTTTGATTAGACTTTGTTCCGTCCCCTCTGCCTCTCGTCGAGGCAACATATGAAATCGGGTGCACAATTTCATGGGTAAGATGACATAAAGAGATCATTGCTGTTTCCACTCAGTTTTTTCACCCCTAATGCGAGGACGTCGGATGTATAAAGCTCAGATTAAACAAAGTGCTTGTTTTGACTGAAGGTGCAATTAAATAAATACTTGGGCAGGCAGGAGCCAGCCAATCAGAAGTGCATTTCAACAGCAGGAGAGATAATAATGAATTCCTTGAAGTGTTTGTGTTTATATCTGAAATACAATATGGTAATTCATTAGGGGATTGTCTCAATGTCATCTTTTTGTACAGTTCTTGTCCATATATGTGAACATACTTAACCCTATTGCTATTTAAAGTAAGTCTGTGTGTTTATATACACTTTGCAGTACATCCCTTCTTTGTAGATGGGCTTTTTTTTTTTTTTTTTTTGCTCTAGGCTCCCTTGAGCGGATTACAAGTTTTAAAGAGTATGAGATTCAACACCTCCTCAAATCTGACACTCTGACACTGCTTTGAAGGCTCGAAAGTGAGATTGGAAAGACACGGAAGCTCTTGTCTCTGCACGGAGTCGTGGGTTTATGTCATTGGTTTGAGGCCAGTTAAGTTTCCATTGAAGCGTCATGCCCCAGAGGGAGAGACAAAGCTGCCACTTAAAGCGTTTGACTTGTATCTTTTTTATGTCTCCGAAAGGCCGGTTTCAGACGCTCCAATGCTTTAAACTCCTTTAGTGTTTGTGCTAAACTTTGTTTTTCCACCTTAGTTTCGGCATATGGTATATAGCCAGGTGTAGCGTTTTACCTTTAACTGTCTTCAACTATTACTTTGTTCCTGATGTAATAGTTTAAATACTTATCATTCCACCTCTTAGCCGGAGAAAAGATGGTGACGGGTGAAATGGTAAAGCTCTTGATGTGTAAGACTTGTCTTCACCTGAACTATGGAAGTATGACTATAAGACATGGTACTGGTTAATTAACTAATATAGATTAAATATAGACAAAACATAGCACTGACTATATCTTCATTATGGTGCTTGTTACTAGGTGGGCAGCAATGGAACATTGTCAAAGTTTTTGCATTAGAAACAGAAAAACTGGAGAATGTCCAGTGCCAATGACTAGAAGACTGGGTCAGAGGGTCTCTAAAACAACGGTTCTTACATTTTGTTGCCTGTCTGCAGTGGTCAGCATCTATGAAAATCCAAAGAAGAAACAGGGCCCGTACAATTGTCATGCGAATTTTGAGCGAAAATTTAAAATGTTGCAGAAAAAAAGAATGCGAATTGGGCGTGTTTCTGTCAGATGTTGACATTGCCTGTAGCAAGAAGAAAAAAGTTCTGCCCAGAAATATACATCAAGAACATGTAAGAACTGGCTACAAAAGCAGAAAGCAGGCTATAGCACATGGCATTCTGGGTTAATAAAACCAAAACAAATGTGTGTGAGTTTAGCGTTAGCGGGAAAAATGGCTTGTTATGTCTTATCAGAGAAATCCTATAATTGGCAAAATATGACACAACTCAATTTTGTTTGCATTTTGGAAAGAAAGTTGTGCCCTTTGTCTACTTCAGAGGTTTTCATGTCGTTTTCTTCAGTGATTCTTGGTGCAGCGTCACCACAGGCTTTTCAGGAAACAGGTTTTTCAAAGGGTTCGGATCGTTTGACATGGTTCAGTGTGAAAGCAAACAGCACCTGCTGAAAATGGAACAAATGTTTTAATTTTGGTCACCCAGTCGAACCAAGTTTACTGGACTATCAGGTGGGAAAACAAATCTGAACTTTCTCTTTATAGTTTGCTAATTTGCTACGTAATGCTAAGCCTGACTCACAAAGTGTCAAAAGCATGTTAAAAAAATCACCTTTTTCCACACTGGAGAAATCCTCCTAATACCAGGATCAACAGGAAGTCCAAAACGTCCATCATTGACTTCTCTCCTATCTACTTATTCCGACTGTATGAGCTTAACACTCCTCTCCCACACCCGCCTCTTTCTCTCTCCAACCTCCCTTTTTTCCCCTCCTTCAATTTTTTCCCCTCCCTTTCTTTGCCCCCTTAGATGTATGTTGTTGACACTGAGGCATCAGGAATAATGGAATCTCTTGTCAGTGGCTTGTATTTTCTGCCCAGACTGTTAGGGCTGTGTATAATAGTAGCAGCCAAGGAGGAAGAGGGGAGGTTATGTGCCACTGATAGTAATGAAGGTTGCCTTTTCATTTTTTAATATGGGACGTTTGTGGGCCGAGGCGATGCTTGCTCTCCGCTAATCCTACCCTCGAGCCGAGCTAGCTACATGGACGCATCGGTGTTACACACGCGCACACACCCAATGACATTCACACAGGCCGATAAAGCACAAACACACACTCGCGTACAATGCATGCACCTTCCTTTAGGCGAGACAGCGAACTGTTTGATAAGTGCATTTCTGCTCCTCATGAAATTTTCACCCTGCCCGTGTTTGTGTCTTAAGGAAATGCAGCCTGTTCCTGTTACAGATGATATGGTATTTGTTTAATATTTGATGCGTTTGAAAGCCTGACTGACTGGCTGCTGCGTTTTGTAAACCTTTATCAGAAAACCATGTAATGGAACAGAGTCTGCAATGTAGATTGAGAAAATTACACCAGTTACAGGGTCCAGGGTGAACAGCTAGTCACGCATCTGTCACAGGTTAGATACTGTGTCGCTTTTTATGTCATAGAAGAAGTAGTTATGCTTATTCGGACAAAACGGGAGCAACAAGAGCGAACACAGATGTGCTTGGCTTTGAAGTAGCGTTGCACAGATAAATCGACCCAGAGTTTCTTAATTTTGGGTGATTGATCCATACCGATCTTATCTACACCCGAAACAGTCGACACCTCACTATTTCCAAGCAACTTTGTCGCTAGTGTCTTCTATTTTTATTTTTTATTTCTTCCGTTTATTCCTGTGGTGTTGGAGTTGTCTTTCAGTCTCTTGGCCCTTGCTTATTGCAGTTCAACTAAAGCAGAGAGTGCTGGTCTGCAGTGAGACGTGGGTCTGAGTGAGCCTTCATAGCTGATACTAAGGTTGTTTGTTTTCAGACAAAACAGTCGGTATTGGTCAAAATCAGGATCGGCGGGTCGGGCTTTGACGATCGGTCAGGAAACGGTGCACCGCTACTTTGTCATTTTGTGGTGATATTTTCATATGGAGGTGCACAAATAGGCCTGTCACCATAATACATTTTGCTGGATGACAAATTGACACCGAAATTATTGTGATAAATGTGAATATTTTTAACTAATATAACAATAATAATAGCATAATAATCCAAATACATCCTTTTAAAAGATCAAAAATATTTAATTTGTAAAGAATATCTAACACTGGAACCCAAAGACATTTCAACTATTCAAAATAAATAAACAAAACAAACAAAATGACAATCATTAAAATGGATTATAAAGTCTCCGTTACCAAAATTGCATTTCGAAAAATAGTAATCATTTTAATTAGACAAGAAAAACAGGCCGAAGTGCCAGTTAAGACCTATGTAGAAAAAGTTCAAACTAACTACTTTGTACTCTGGGAAATTTTCAAAGGGGAGCATCTCTTAAATGATTGTTCTACACATGGAAATTATAGAGCTCACTTTATTTTGTCCTGCAACTAGTTGATTTATTACTTACTGTGACAGGCTTTCTCACAAAATGTCCCTTAATAAAAATCCAGTGCAGCCAGTTGACTTCAGAAGTCTGTGTGTTTGTGATTTAATATCAGTACAGATACAGACGCGGTCGTGAACTCAGTGGCACGAAGAGAAGCTTTCAGAAGTCCTGTTTGCTCTTTGACCACAAGCCTCGTAGGAAAAACATGTGAAGGAAGGGAGGCCTGGTCAGATTGAGGTCAAAATTGAACCTGGTGGCCAAAATGCAAAAACACCATGTGTGTGAAAACCAACTTTGAATTTCACGCCGAAAACACCGTCACCTTGACAACAACTTCATGCTTTCCTTCAGCAGAGACGAAGAAGCCTGTGACAGTTGATAGGAAGTCTCTAGTCCCAGACAATCTGTTAGAAGCAGAAGACAATTTTGCAAAGAATAGGTAAACTGTTGAATCTGCAGATGTGTAAATTGTGTGCAGGAACACACAAAATAGTTGGAACTACTACAAAACATGATCCTTTAAAGCATTGGCCGCAACTATGCTGTATTTCATTGGTCTTTCACATAAAGTTCCTCCAAAAATACTAAAGTTTGTGGTTGATAAGGTTCAACTGGTGTAAAAACATAGACCTGCACAATAACAAATTTTGCTGGTCGATAAATTGTCATATTATATTATTGTTTCGAGACTATTTTCAAGTAATATGACGGTAATGGCACAGTCATGCAAGAACACATTCTCAAAGATCAATAAACTTTAAATTCTATTGACCATTTTACACTGGAACTACAAGACATTTTAAATATCCAACATGCACAAACAAAACAACAGAAACAACAAAATGATTAAGTCTCTGTAAACAAAATTGTCTTTTAAATAAGGGTTAGTTAAGACCAATGCACCAGACTGAAGACTTTTGTCATGTAGTGTTTGGTAGAAAGAGAGAAAAGGGAAGAAATCTATAAATCGTGGGAATGATTGAGTTTGTTTTAATGTGTCAGTGCATTAATTTATTTATTGCTTATTGCAATGGGGCTATAAAAACATACATTTTTCTGATTTCCTTTGAAGGCCATATGTTTATTTTCTATTTATTTTGACTTGGTACCTCTTCTATGAGAAAGTGTGTTTCTCTTTGGGGTTTTTTTTGTTGTTGTTGTTTTTTTTTCGTACTGGCAGCGTTGTCGTGGTGTGTTTGGAAGCGTGTCTGTGTTTCCTGCCGGCTAGGGCGCAGTGTCTGCAGCACTTGAGTGTGCTGTGTGTCTAATTGCTTTAATAGCACCTGGTCTCTAATCCCAGGTAATTAGAGCGCTCAAATTAGACAGCTACTTTCAAACCGTCACTTGAAAAAGCAGGAGGAAGAGGAGGCCTGGAGGAAGACCCCACCACACTGAAACTCTCGTTTGCTCACACGCAGAGGCTAGC
Source organism: Girardinus metallicus (assembly GCA_903067095.1). Classification (NCBI taxonomy): domain Eukaryota; kingdom Metazoa; phylum Chordata; class Actinopteri; order Cyprinodontiformes; family Poeciliidae; genus Girardinus; species Girardinus metallicus. The sequence continues at coordinate 52,656 of CAEGAE010050063.1, forward strand.
GCAACACTGGGAACGGATAAGGAAACAGATTTTATGTAAAGCACCGAGTTTTCGTCATGTGCTCACTTGTACAGAGGTGCTTGAAATCCTTGAGAATGCGTGAACTTCAAAGTGGTGTTGTCAAGGTTTGGAAACTGCTTGATTACTGTATAAAGTGCTTGATATTCACACTGCACAGTTTTGTAATAACGTAATAAATCTAAAAGCTTCCATATGGAAAACGTTATTTAGAGTTTAAACCCGATATTTTCATCCACCTAATAAAAACACACATAAATTTTTTTTTTCTCTGGGTCTGAAGGTAAATCAGAATAACCTTTTCTTGTTTTAGGATTTTTAGGATTACCAAAATTATCTCTATTTGCTAAATTCCATAAAACTTGGTGAAAACCGTTTTCAGAGATTCTCTTTGACTTTCTTTGTAAATTGTGTTTAAGCATTTAATTTGAGCAGGAAAGTCATTTACCTGACCACGATTTGTTTGGACTGCTTCAACGTAATCAGTAATTATCTCTTGTAATGGCTCAACGACTTTTTGATGATCTTATACTTTATACTTTAAACAATATTATTGGAATTGGGGGATTGTGGGACTTTTAATGTATCTGTGTGTGTAAGGCGTGTGTGAGAGAGGCATGAAATTTTGTTATATTTTACATTACTCTGTCTCTGCTATGGGATGTAGAATATTACCACAAAAAATGATAACAGTAATAAGTGATATCATATAACGTTGAATTGAAATGGTTTTCTTTCGTTCATTTGTATTGTTTTCATCTCCAAAGTGTGATAATGTAAACGTTTGGAAACTTGCCTTGCGGATTTTTGAAAAGTGCTTGAGTTTTAAAGTGGGAAAAGTATACTTACTGTGTTTATATATTTAAGATTATAATTAATGCATCAATTAGATTTGAGTTTTCAACATTAAATACAGTTCAGTTTCACCAAAACAACCGAGTCACATCAGCTTCTCTCCTCCACACACGGTGATGTTGCCCTTGTTCTAATCGTTATTGACTTTTTCACTTTTTTTTGTTGTTGTTTTGTTCTGTTTTGGTTGTGCGGCACGGCTGTATTGTCGGAGCCTCCTAAAACGTGTTTGAAGAAGCTGTGGGGAAAGGTTAAGGCCCTCTTTTAAAGATGAGCCGGAAATGTCAAGTGTCTGCCCCTCAGGCTCCCGCTACCGTCTCCCTGTACTAAGACTACCACAGGGATCTGCATCACTAAGAGACACACACACACACACTGATATGAAGGTTAGGAATTGCTGTTAGAGATGTCCTCTAGTCTCTTTCATTTGTTTTGACTCTCATGGCGTCTCAGCTGGCTTCAGGCTCCTGGTCAAAGGTTAAATTGGAACAATGGAGGAGAAGCTCAGGAACTTGTAGACTTCAGCTAGCTGGCTGCTGTTGATGTACCACTCAATTAATTCTTTCCAAATGAGTAATGCTTTATAAGCTTATCAGAATTAGTCTTGTTTCTGACTATTAAAATCATGCAAATTCTCTTGTGAAGGCTGATTATAAAATCAAAGTCTGATTTTCCTTCCTACTGCCTATAAACAATAAAACAGACTGCATACCTTCACACCGATGTTCTTTCTCTCAAATATGAAACGACAGTTTCAGATTAAATCTTACTTCCCTTAGAAGTAAAATTGTTGTTTTGGTCATGCAGTAGCGAAAACATGCCAACAGAGGGGGTTAGTCAGCCACAGCAACCTTAGTTAGGAAGCACAGTCCCAACCTGGTGATCATCAGGCCTCAACTGTTGGACTTTAAACTCAGTTATGTTTTGTCATATTTTCTTTAGAGCTCAATATATTGTGTTTTATTTACCCACTTCAGTTAAAGTTCATTCTTAGGAAGTTTACCACTTCCATTGATGTCAGACTTTGTTTTGTGCAGAAGAAACATAGTGGAGAGGAGGAAACTTCCTGGAGTACTAATGGATTTAAATAGGTTAAAATAAATCTTCTAATTAAGTTTTGTAGTTTTGATTATAAACAACCAAACATATCTCCCCACTCAGTTGTTTTATTAAATGTCATCATCTTGGCCTAATTGCAGACATAATTTAAATTTTCTGATCACTCACTAATTGTTTTTAAAGTAAGCCCTCCATTCCCTCTGTACTTTTTCCTCCATTACCATCAGAGAGAGTGTCCACACATCAGTCCCTCCGTAACCAGATTAGCGAATATCCGCCTGAATCACCAGAGTAGCATCTACTGTCAAAACAAGACCGTTGTCTCCGCAAGACCGAGGATTTGTGGGATTTGGAGTCCAGGAGAGGAAAAGGCTTCTTACGCTGAATGCGTTTAGCCCAGATAAGGCTTCAAAGGCGAAGCTAATTAATAAGATGTTTACATTATTCACGGTCGTACGCCGCTTTCTGAATGACCCTCCAGAACGGGTGTGTGTCTACACACACACACGTGTGAATGCTCATTATATACCAGTATGGCATGCTAATTGATTGACTTGTGACGGCGAAGTAAAACATTTTACTGGAAAATAAGTAAGAAAGGGAATGGAGGAAGTCGGTATTCAAAGGGAAACTGAATACTGAAGTAAAGACAAGAAATTGACCCGTAATCTTATTTGATCTGTTTATATAAGGAAATACAGTGTTTTTATGAATGTTTCTTCCTATTCATTTCCATTACTCCTCCACCTTCTCTCCTCCTGCAGCCTAGCCCCGCCCCCAGTCCAGTTCTTGGAGGGAAACCCAATGCCAGCCAGTCCCTGCTGGCCTGGTGTCGCGAGGTCACCAAGAACTACCGCGGGGTGAAGATCACCAATTTCACCACGTCCTGGAGGAACGGCCTGGCCTTCTGTGCCATTCTACACCATTTCAGACCTGACGTAATGTACGACACACACATTCACACACAAACTGAATGCTATTTCCTCCACAAGACCCTTTGCCTGGAAGCAAAAACCAGCTGGTTTTCCACTTATTCCAACCCATATTTAAATACAAACAGGGTTCCTACAATCTTGAAAAGTGTGACATTTTCCTTTTTCCATTTTCCAGATTTTAGTAAGTAGGGGGGGAATCTAATAATGGGTGATATATGGAGTGGTTTTTCCTGGCATGATTTGTGTTTAAATTATGTCTACTATGTCACACTTTCATAACATATAACTTGTCTGCATTGTTTTTTATTTTGCTGATTTAGGTACGCATTGTTTCATCATTTTTGGAACATGCAGATCATAGGAACTTGTTACCATTTAAAAAGTTAAAGATTTATTAGTTTTGTTCTAAAATGTTAATGTTAGAAGAACTTAAGTAAAAATTTAGAAATTTGATTGTGAAAAAAAATATGGACATTTAAAAATTGTAGGAATCCTGCATGATTTAACAACATCTGCATCAAAAATCACTGCCACAGCATGAGCTGGTTAATGGTCTAAAGACACACGGAGGTTTCAAAGAGTAAGAATTTCCATCAAAACAATTCTGTGGTAGAAAGTCCTTCTCATGAGATGCCAGGAAAAGTGCTGGAGCTGTGGTGCACCGATTTCAGTTTTCTGGCCGATCACCTGACCTGCTGGTTCCGATTTTGGCCGATACCTACTTTTTTTTTTTTTTAATCTGAAAAGTTGTTAAATATAGAGGCTAAGTTTCCCAAAATTAAAGAAATCTGCTGCAGTCACTATTTTCTTATCTTCCAGCATTATAAATTCGCAATGCTGTCCCTTCCCCACCTGTTTCTGCACACTGCCGGTCAGCTGACCGATAGAAAACTCCTGCACTTCTTCTCTCACTTAAGGTTACAAGAAATGTATCACCTTAGAAACATTTCTGATCACAAAAACTATGGAACTGTCATGATGTGAAATAGCTGTGAGTGATATGAACTGAAAATTAAAAGTTGGACAACATCTTGGTGACAATTAAAAAGGAACACTTTACAATTCTTGGCTTTTAAATCTGCCACTGCCAACAGACGATCGAATAATAAATCCTCCTTAAAAAAATACAACTGAACCATAAACAATAACTGTACTTAAAATAATTGTATCATAATTCTAATTATTTTGTATTGATAATTCAATGGTTCCAACAGTGGGCCATTTTCTTTTTATCAAGATAATTGTTTTTCAATATAACAGTAGACAATATTTTAAACTATTTTTAGTATGGAAGCTAAAAAAGTGACGCCCATCAGTTTTTTAAAGTAGCAAGGTTTAAAATAGAAAATGTAAAGAATCTGTAAAATGTCTATTTTTTTTATTTTTATTTGCATGTAAATCTGTTATTTTTCCTCAAACTTTCGGCCCACGCCTGGAGCACACGTGAAGATAGTTTATTAAAACTCTGCTCTGCGTACATACGTGTGCATGTGTTTATGCTCTCCAGCGAGTTGCTGCCACACATTTTCCACTCCATTAGTTCTGTTGATTGCTCTGCTCTGAAATTGCACGTTACAGTTCTAATACCATTACATGCGACGCATATTTAAACTCATCTGTTCCTCCACTGAGCCGCTCTGTTTACCACTCTCCCCCCCACCCTCGTCTCTCCCCGCTGTACTTTCAGAGACTACAAGGCTCTCAATCCTCAGGATATTAAAGAAAACAACAAAAAGGTAAGAGGCAGCCCACCGCTGGGAACCTTCTCACCGCACACCTCCCTCCCATCCTCATCTCCGTTTGGCCTTATTTAGGGGCCTGCCATTAATCCCACAATGAAGTGTGTTTGTGTCTTTACACAGTTTGAACAGTGGGTGGTTGGGGGAGGATGGTGGCAATGCAACAAGATGACAAGAAAATTTGTGTAATTGTACAGATACGCTTTGGTGCCAGGACGTGAAAATGATAAATTAAAAAAAAAAAAAAATTTTTAAATAGATATTTACCCTTGCTGTGGTGTGTGTGCCTGAGTCCAAAGCAGGACTTAGACACCTGGTGGAAGTGGGCGAGGATCTGCGTTAAGTGTTCCTGCTTCAGATGTGTTGGAAGAGAAATCATGCCTTGTTTTGTGACAAGGCATGATATCAGAAAGGAAAATGACCGGATGCATTTATAATGTTTGCGAACTAATTTAGTATTCTGTCCAGTTGCATTAAAATATACATATATTTTTTACAGATATTTTGAAAGTATGTTGTGACAGCTTGGTATGAGACAAATAACCTGTGAAAAAATGGAGCACCTCTGACTTCTGCCAGTGCTAACTAGAAACAACCAATCAGAGCCCGGAGGCGGGTCTGAGCGCTGTTCATCCACCTTCTTCTTCCCCCTCTTTCTGTCTGCTACGCTGCGAATAGCCTGTTGTGAAACGGTTTTCCTTTAACAGTATGTTTTTGCACCATTAGCAGCACATATATGTGGATGATTGACAGCGCTAAGACCCTCTTCCTGGTTCTGATTGGTTGTTTTTGGTTGGGAGTGGTGCATTTCTTCCTGAGCAATAATAGCTCTGGCAAGAAGTGGAGGAGATCAGTCTTTTCACAGATTATCTGTTTCATAACATTGTCATGACATGGTGACAGTTTTAAAAAATATTTAAAAAACACTCTTTAACACTGCAGCTTTAACTGTTATGCTTGATGTCTGTTTTGTCAGGGCATATGTGCTTTTGTAGTAGGATCATTAACCCCTCATTTCAAGATATGTATTATTAGCTAAGAACTTTCCCTCTGACAAAAAGAGACAAAAAAAGAAATGAACAGTCAGTCACACAAATTTGCAGCCCTCTTTAAAATGCTGCTAGACTGTTGAGGAGTGATCATCAGTCAAATGTCAGAACTTCAATCTACCTGGAGTATGTTTGTTACTGTGACAATATTTCACAATAATGTCATTTGTTTCTGCCGCGTCCCTTAAAATCTGTCTGGCCGAATGATTAGAAAGAAAGTCAGATAGAGAGAGACGTTATTGTCTGGGGTTTTATCATTGAGATGGATGGAAGAGATGCATATATCTTACTACACTTGAAATAAGACAAAACTAACTTACAACAAACATTTTAGCAAGGTATAGAAGCTTGTTTTAAGTCAGTTATTTACAAGAAGATTTTTCTCCCAGTGACACAATCTGCAAGCTTTTCAGATGCTCGTCAGCTGCTTCTGGTTGTAAAAATACATGGTTGCCATTCTTATGCATGGTAACAAATGTTAAAATAAAATAAGAGTAAAAGCGTTCCAGGTGCAGCTGCGTCATCACATCTGCACATTTACTCTGGAGCATATTCAGACAGCTCACCGTTTTCTCCCTTAACTCTGTTTGCACATTTTATTCCTCACTGGACGGTTTTGGAACGTGCAGATGCATACACCCTTTTCGTCCCCCTCACTACATGCCTGTACAGGTGCGGTGCACAAATGTCCCCTCTTCAGCCCCCGAGGGCTACACAGAACGATATGCGTGGGGCTCCTGCAGCTTGATTTCCTCTTCTCATACACTCTCTGGCTAAGCGATAACCTCTGGTGGCCCTGTTAGGGATGAATGCTACCCTGTTGACAATAACCACAGTAGAGGAAGAAGCAGAGAGCTGGTCCCATATCTGCTAACTGTCCTCACCTCCCTCCGGGTGCTCGAGTAGCCCTGAAGAAATTGGTTATATAGAAGTAATATGGGGGAATATGGCGTATAAGGTGATAGCCTGAGAATGGCTGCCGTACTGCAGCCGGCCTCTCTTTAAGCTCTACATCACATCAACACACAGCCTCCTGTGGGAGCTATTGTTATTCATATCTATATATGGGCTACAACTAGTGATTATTTTAGTAATTGATTATTCTGTTGATTCTATTCTGACTATTATTCGATTGATCAGGAAAAACCAAATCTGCTCATTTTCCATTTGAATGTTTCAGCTTATTTTTTATACATTAAAGAATAATCAATTCCTCTTTCTAAATAAGAAAATAGTTTGTTGTCAAATATTCTATAACACAGCATTCGCTTCATCATTTGTAGAAAAGGATGCATCTGCAGCTAAGCAAGGAAGAGCTTGGACTTATTGGATGTGATCCTAGATCTTGATGGTATTTGACAGAAGACTGTGTACTGTTTACCTTCTGTAGAAGAATAAAGATGTTCAGTTATCAAATGTAAAAAATTAAGTTAAAGAAATTATCGGACAATAAGATCAAATGAGCAAAAAAAATATTCAAGAGAAAATCAAAACGTGTGAACATGGATGAAGATGGAGTCTTTTCTGATATAAATGTTACAACATATTTGCTAATGTATAGAATTTACTAGACGGAGAGCAAGAATGGAAGTGTATAGATAAAGCCACTATCTCTGCTTTTCATAACTCGTTGTTGGAGCTGCCCCTCCTCCTCTCTGTCTGTCTCTGAAGAATGATTGCAGTCAGCTCAGTCTGTGCTGAATTATGACAGATAAGGACAATCAATATTTAGGGTGATTAGAAAAAAAAAAGTAAAAGCGGATATTACATCATTTTGAGCCTTTAAAACTACTCATGATGCAAAGGTTCACATGCAAATATAATTCTAATCCCCAGGTGATTACATATATTGATAGATGTTGGGTTTTTTGGAAGCTCTGATCAGTTTGACCTACTGTCTGTTTCTCGTGGGGGTGTATGGGTGTGTGCGTGCGTGTGTGTGTAATGAGGCCAAGGAGAAGTAATTTGTCATGCCATCTGATAGTGTTGCACCAAGCACCAGGGCTGAATCGCCTTGAGCACAACCACGAGGGGTTGGGCTGAAGGGAGGAGGCGCTGATGATTGACAACCTTAGATAGCTGTCAGTCACTGAGAGCGAGTGGAGGGGGAGCGCGGCGCGTCGGCCCGGGGCCTGAGCCGTTAACGTTGAGTCCAGACCTGAGGCTTCATCAGGCAGATAGGAAGGGAGAACAGTAGATAATTCCCAAAACACCAGCTGAAAGTGTATCCTCTTGATTGTAATGCGAAAGATCAAACTGTTTGTTTCCTGTCTTGGTAGCGATTCCTATAGCCCGTGATTTGTTGGTCAGAAATAACTTGATTTGAGATTCTCGAGATATGATGACCTTGAGTAAGATCACACTGAAAAGCGAATGAATGATACAATATGTAAAGTCTGAATTCAGTTCAAAAACACTTTATTACAAGAGAAAAATAAAATGTTGCTGTTACTCATATCATCCAGAGTCATGGTGGATGCTGATGCTCTGGGTAGGAAGGCTGTCCAGTTGCAGGCAGTGTTGCAACAAATCCTTAGAACCCTCTGACTGAAGACTGTTGCTGTGTAATAGTCTTGTGACTTTCATGACTTCTAACAGCTCAATATCCAGGCAGCAGCGAGGAAACTTCACAGTAACATGTCTTGGATGACATAGTTGCTGGCAAGCACTGCTAATCTGCCTCATTTGCTTTTGCTTCTTCTTTATACATTTTCATTGGAGGTCAGGGATAAGATCCTTTCAAATCAGAATTACTGTAACACAGCTACTCCAACAAGCTGCCACCATGAACGTTGCTATTCTAGCGAAATATTTTTAGGATGACTTAAGTTGTGTGCTCAGTTTGTGCAAAATTGAATCAGACTTATTGTTAGGAATTTCTTGAATTTAACTGATCAAACACTCTGTGAAATATGAGACATTCTCGAAACCAGGGTCTCTGGACCTTCAATTCAATTAAAAAAAACTTGAGTTGGGGAAAAAAAAAAATAGGAAAAAAATATATTACAATACTGGGGTTTGTGCTATATGTTGATTAGGTCAATGAGTAAAAACTAAACATGGGTGTCATAACACTCTAAGTGCAGTAATCAACATGTATTATTTTCAGTGCAATTGTTAGGATATCTTTTCAGTAAAAAATGTCTTTTACAATGTGATGCATTAAATATTGTGAAATTGTGGCAAGGTTACCATATGTGAGAATCTCATACTGTCCTGTCTATGTCTAAAGTGAACAGCTAAGTGAATAAGCAGGCCAAGAACTCATTATTTCAAGCATGTTCCTGTAAAAGCTCTCACTTTGTCAACGCTTTTCTATATTCTTTCTATCCGTCTCTTTTTAAGCTTCAGCTGTTGCTCTCTTTCACAGGCTAACTTTACCGTTGTGCGAACAAAGAAAGCACACTTTGCTTGTCTGAATAAGTTTTAGAAACCTAATCGGCCCTGTTACTCCTTGTACTCTTTCACACACCTTTACTGGGGGAGAGAAAGGAATTGCTAGGTGTAAACATAGATATCTTTGAGGTGTGTGTTTGGCTCTTTCCCCCCCATCAGTTTGTTAATCTCACAAAACTCATTAGTTCAGGAAAGTGTAGCTGCCTTTTCCCCCACAAATTGAAAGAAATATAAGAAATGAGGAAGAATGCAATTAAATACAATACATGTTAAGAATTAGTTTTTACTTTAATTTTAAATTTTTCTTCCTATCTTTTTACCCCAAGTTTCTTTGATATAGAAAATCTGCATCCTACATAAGTATAGAGTAGGATTAGGTATTCTGAATACAACCTGCTTTCATGCACATCATAACTAAAGTGTAGGTTCTCAGAGTACTCTGTCTCATAAGTTGCTCAGCTGCTTTCAGCCTCTGATTTGCTCTGGTGAAGCAAGTGTAAGCTGGAATTATGAGCTCTGGGTCTGAGTGTACATGTTACACTCAGTAGCTTCCATGTTCATCAGACTCTTATTTTGAATTAGGAAGGGAAGCAGTTCCTGAGTTGCCCTTTTGGATTGACTGACCTACAACATTTGGCATGAGAAGCATTGAAATCCCCACCGCAGTTACCATCATTAGGGAGAGAGACGATGATGGAGAGACAGAAAAAATACTTTAAAAAATTGGAAGTACTGTACGTGTACAGTGATTGACTAACCATTAACGACGTAAAGGTCCACTGTTGAGCTTCCCATTTGTCCTAAACTTAAAAGCTATCCTGTTGTTTTTCAATCTGGACCGGAGTTGAATTTTTTTTTTTCCAGTGGTGGCCACTGCTAACAAAAAAGTTATAAGCGCTAACCCTAAAGCAGTAATCATAAATAATAGTTTCTGTAATGCTAAAGCGCTATACCAGCCTCATGTGTAGTAGAAGCTAATGCTAAAGCATAAATTGCAATTCAAAGTACATCTGCTCTTAAGACTGCAAAATTCGAGCAGCAATTTAATGTTGACAGTGTAATATACATGTTCTGTAATGTCGTTGGATATTGTATTCCTGTTTGTATCTTGTTTTCTTGTCCACATATTTTGTTCCTGTAAGTTTCTTGCTTGAATTAGTTATTTGGGGGGAGTGAGAGAATGCGAGAAGAGGAAACAGAACTGCTGTGTAAACACTCTTCACCCACTTCAAAATAAGAGCACAAAGATAAACTTGAAAATTCTAAACTGTCGACAATCAAAACTTCAACACAAATGTCGAATTTTATTCAGCCAAGTAAATTAGAGCTTTAGAAATGTAACCAGGAAAGATTAATTTAGATAAAGCTAAGTTTGCTAAACATTTTCTAAGTTAGCAAAAACGCCAAACGGAAGAAATTAGCAGAAGTGTGCCCACCACTGATTTTTACTTCGAAATTCATAGACTGGTGAAAGCTAAACTGGATCATTTTAGATGGAACAAAGCTTTTTTGGCTTTTGTGCATCAGCATTTGTCTCTAAACGGTGTTTTACTTTTGTAGACAACCTGCAGGTGTAAGTGATGAATGCAAAGCAAAGGCTTAATAAAAAGTCATACATGCTTAATAATGCCCTCTTCTGGATTAAGAAAGGTAAAAAAAAAAGCGTGTTTGCAGGAAAGAGGAGACTTTAAAGCAGAACAGGGCTGAGAAAGGTTAAGGAGGCCCCTCTAGATGCATCTCAGGAGGTCAAAAGAAGAAAAGTCTCCAGAGTGGGAGAGTTTGGGAGAAACGGAGCAATTGATGGAGTCAGGAGGTCTACAAAGGCAGTAAAACAAACGTGCCCCGCAACAGGTTGGAATTAGATCAACACTATCAAGCAGACCAGATACAAGCTGTGATACCTGGGAGAGATGGATGGGGAGGCCGTGTGTGCGTGCAGGAACTGGGGGTGGCATGTGTGCGCGCTGCTGTTAATCTATTTATTTACCTGTCATTGGCAGCGATAATGGTTTTCATCCCCTCTCTCTGTGTCTCAGTCTATCTTGTGATGGGGGATTGGTTTTCGTCTGTCGCTTGATAATCACACCTGTATTTTCTCATCAGCGTCTAATCAGACCAATTACACGCGTGACGGAGAGCGTGGGCACGTTGATGTAGGCGAGCGATAAAGACGCACTTCGCCAGGCGCGCGTGCGTGTGTACACACAAACACGCACTTTAGGATTAGGCGCTCTGTCTTGGGATATCTGCGTCTCTTATCAGGGACAGCCAACCCTGACATGACCTGTCAGGACTCATGGCAGCGGTGTCTCTCACTCCTAAACACACATGAACATATAGAGTGCACACTTACATCCTGTGTACCAAGTATACAAAAAAAGAAACCAGACTCCATCATCGCCCTTTCTTTGTCGCTTAGTTGTTGCTATGGAGAATAAATTGTTCTTTTTAATGTTTGTTTTCTTGTTTTTTATTGTAGGCATACGATGGCTTTGCGAGTCTGGGGATTTCTCGCCTCCTGGAACCATCCGACATGGTGCTCCTTGCTATTCCCGACAAGCTCACGGTGATGACCTACCTGTACCAGATAAGGGCCCATTTTTCTGGCGAGGAGCTCAACGTGGTGCAGATAGAGGCCAACAGCAGCCGCAGCACCTACAAAGTGGGCGACTTCGAGACGGACACCAACGCCTCTATAGACCAGGACAAGTTCTACGCTGAACTGAACGACGTGCAACATCACCAGGTCAACGTCGAGCACCTTTCATCTACGGCCGGCGTTCCCTCTGAATCCAATGGCGCCAAGGCCGCTGAAGGGGAGTCAACGGAGCAACAAGTTGGAGTAGACTCAACAGGCTCCCCAGCAGCAGGGTCCTTAAAATCGTCACTGCCGGTCCCGTTGCCACGCACGGCATTGGCGGCAACAGCTACAAACTCTGCCCGCATGGCCCTGCAAGTGTCCGAGGATAGAGGTGGTCTGCTCAAAGCTAACACTTTAGATCTTTGCGAGTTACCGCAAAGAGCGGAGAGAGAGCTGGAGAAGGAAACACTACGCAAGGAGGAGGTGCTAGAGGATAGAGGAGAGAGAAGTAACGAACCATCGTCCCCTACAAGGAGAGGAAACTCTTTATCGCACTTCTCCTATAACAGGGACGCGGACCTCATTAAAAAGAAAAGGGCCAGTCTGCGTCACTCAGATTCAGAGCCAGCTTCAAACACCAAATCCTCCCCCACCAACCACACAGATATCCCCATCAAACAGGTAAAGCCACCTAATCACAATATTTGGCTTGGTGTTTTGCACTTTTGCATTGCGATGCTGCTTTCCACATGCCTTAAACTTGTTTCACCACAATTTGTCACACTACAGCTGCAAACTGCAATATGTTTTATTGGTTTTATGTTTGATGGGCTGACACAGAGTGGTGCAAAATTGTATTGTTGAAAGAAAATTAACTTATTCACTGTGTTGCATGCATTTGCAGTCATTCTACCTTCTCTTTGAAACCCCTAAATAAAACAAAGAGTCCAGAGAACTATGGCAGCTCTGTAGAAGTTGCAGAGACCAACGCTGCAAAAACACAAAATCTTACGAAGTGTTTTTGGTCTGGTTTCTAGTTCAAATGTCTCTGTACACTTGAAATACAACAAAACTAACTTTAAAGTTAGTTTTCAAGATTGAGGTACAACTTATTTTAAGTCTGCAATTCCTTAACATTGAGGAAAAAGTAGTGAATCCAGTGGAAGATCTTTTTGACTTGTAACAAGACATTTTTCCCATGTCATAAGTGAAATCTGTCTGTATTTTGCATCAATATTAAGGAATTATTTGTTTTAAACAAGCTCCTGTATTGCTGAAAAGTTACTTGATAGTTAGTTTTGTCTTATTTCAAGTATGCGGAGGCATTTGCACAAGAAGTTAGACCAAAAATACTTGGTAAGGTTTTGTGTTTTTGCAGTGAACAGCTGAGGTATCTATTATCTGGACAACCATTACTCATGCACACCTCAAATCTGGCCTTGACGGTAACAAGGAAGCTGTTGTTCGCCATAAGAAGTCCTCCGGCAGGAGAACGACCTTAAACATACAGCCAGAGCTACAGTGGTACGGGTTCAATGAAAAACTGCTTCTGCTGGGATTGTTTCAATCTAAACCTCCACTAAGAATGGGTGAAAGTGTTTCTTGTTGGACACTTGCCTCCCAAAGACGGGGTGGTGTAATTGCAGTAAAAGGTTGCTCTTCAAGAGTGATGCAGTGGAGTTAAATACAAATAAATACCCCAACACTAGATGTTTGAATTTTTCTCTCACTGCACAGTCTTGCACTACTTTTTATTGATCTATCACATAGAGTCCCAATGATTTCTCATATGATTTGCAGTTGCAGCTTTGAGGTATCTGATTCAGTAAACCTCAAAACAAATAAATAAATTCTGTACCTTAACCTCAGGACCAGTCTGTGTTTCATAAACTCATTCTCGCTACTTAAGTCAGGTATTAAGATTCCAACAGCGTTTACCTGCAGGTACCTGTCTGGGCCCTAAATGGATTGCTCATGTTTTTATCCTTGCACCCAGGCTTTGATTGAAACTTTCTCGGCGCCGTCAGTCATAAGACAGAGGATTCTTACAACATTCATTTCCTCCCGGCGCTCGCTAAGCTTCAAATCCATCCAACATTGTTGATACAAATGCGGAGATGACCGTGCCGAAAAATTCTTTTCCATTCTCCATTAGATGTTGTTGTCACTTGTCTTGCTGCCAAGAACCAGACGCATCGGGACCCTTAACATGTGGCGACTACGGAACGCGCCCAACAGAACCCCGCTCCCCCTCCTTTGCTTTGACATTTCATTATATTTTTCATTATATTTCCCATCCCTGCAGTTGATGACAGTTTGTGCCGTGACCGCTCAGGCGTGGCGATGCTTTGCACGGAGCAGACATCATCTCGTCTTACACTCTGACACACACCTGTACGCATGTGTGCACCCGCTCGCACAAACCAAACGCGCTCGGTGCAGGGCTGCATTGGTTAACCTCAGATTACTGCTGCTTGTTTACAACCTAAAAGGTCACGGGGGCAAGAAGAGGGGGATGCGGGGAGAGTTTTTTTATTTATTTATTTATTTATTTATTTTGATGTGCTGTTATCAACTTAATGAGATGCCTCATCACCTTTATCCAAGTTTAATTGAAATTCTTAAAGATTACCATGTTGCAGAGAAAAAAAAAGCCTGCTTTATGGCTGTTCTTCTGTTAAAACCCTTTAAGATAATTATTTTTAAATTTTTTGATCTTTTAAAACTTATTGTACTTTCTAGGTTTGCACCGGTAAATCACCACCAGTTTCCTCCATTCAGCCTCGAGCTGGTCAAGAAATCAATAATATATATTAAAATAGACACATGATCAATATCAATAGGTAAAACGTCTGATTAAATAAACAATATATAGAAGCGATTCTAAACTGTACAGGATTCTGGGGGATGTAGGCAGAGAAAGGCTTTAGCCACTCCACCTCTCGCAGCCAGCTAATCAAGGTTGGTGGCGCCTACTAACTTACTCACTCTCTGGTTACCTAGCAACAACTTGTTGAATAACTTAGTTACCTATTAAGTAACTTTCACATCAGGAATGTCAGGTTTATCCTCTGTGCCTCATAACTGCTTAAAAAAACATTTCATTTGGAGTGAAAATTGTGAATAAAAAAGGAACGGTCACGCCACCAGTTTGGAAAATATTTCATATATTTCAAACAAAAAACTAATTAATTATTATCGGTATTGACTGACTTGAAGCGCTTATATCATGTGTTTTTTGGCTACTTCGTCCAGCTCTATATCGGCCGATACTTGTTTGCGAAACAGATCTTACCCACCGACCTTATCTACCAGCCAAGGTCCCTATATTTAGCCAGTTTTCAGACCAAAACTTGGTATCAGCCAAAGTCTGAATCAGCAGGTCAGAGTTTTTCAAGATCGGCAATTGGCCAAAAAAGTGCAATAGGTGTGCCCCCATTTATTTCCACACAGTTTCACGCCTCATAAAGTCTATATGAGGGGTGGAATGTCTTGACAAAAAAGCCACAGTGGTTTATTCCAGCAGGAAAGCTCACAGAAAACCTGAGAAGCGACTCTAAAAACTGAAAACGCAGGATAATTTTTATACTTATGGTTATTAGAACATCAAGTGTTGTTTCTTAAAAAAAATAAATAATAAAACTCCGGATGCACCAATAAATCTGTTGCTGTATTAGCAACTTCACCTAAGTATTAAACAACTTTTCAAAAAAAAAAAAAAAAAAAAAAGAAATATCAGTATCAGTCAGTGGGCTGATTGGGTTTTTTTACTTTCTGCTGTAGGCAAATGAAAGATAAGTCTTTGCTGTTGGTTTTAAATAAGCAAGCATGAATCTTAAAAGCAGAACTTTATAGGCTCTTGCATTTACGTTTCATTTTTCTGTTTCAAAGGAGCCATCACCTGCATCTGTATCAAGTCCTCCAGCTGTGAAGGTAGGTCAAATGTTTTTGATCAGACTGTTTTTGATACGATACGCTCGTTTAAAAAGTTTGAAACAAAGCAAAACACAACTAATTTCAGCATTTGAATTAGTTACTCATGTTTTGTATTTGCTTGTAGAAAGTACTTTCTCGTCAAGAGGAGTTGAAAGAGAGAGCCAGGCTCCTGTTGGAGCAGGCCCGCAGAGACGCCGCCATGAAGGCTGGAAATAAGAACGTCCCCAACTCAGCTGTCCCAGCACCAAACTGGACTTCAGGCATCTCTGATGTAAGTTATCGTTGCAATAAAACAACGGTTCTCATGGTGACTCTAAACCAGACTCATTTTTCTTTGTACTTCAACAACTGTCCTGAAGTTGAGGAAACTTGAGGAATGTTGTGGTATCTGTGAGAAGTATGAGTGCCACAATCTACCAAATAATTTCTTATGTTAATAATTAGACATTTGATTTGGGATGTGCAGTGATCATACCTTTTGTTGTCGTTGGTTTGGTAGGGGGTAAAAACTGTGACAAGAACTGTGATTTATTTCAGTTTTAAACTATAAATGATGATGTTTGCAACCTCAAAGCTGACCAGAAACTGGCTAGTTTTGCAGTTGAAACAGTTTTTTCCACTTCTGGTTCCATGAACACATCAGTAATTATAAGAAATATTAAAAATCTGATTAAATGTTGCTTTTGTGTGCAGTTTAACTCTGTAGTTGTACAGCTTAGAACAACTGGTGTACTGAAAGTTTCATGTGATAACAGACACGTTTTTGGTTTTTGAGCAATATTTGGTGTTTGTGAGACTCTTGACTGTAAGACGCAACGCATTAATCACCAGAAACGTTTGATAAATGTTTAAATACATTTATCTTGAAGTTTATTGTAACACCAATAACTTTATCATAAATGTTGGGTGCATTTGATTTTGTTTTTCTAAAAACTAGAAGTCAGTATCCAAGTGTAGAAGCCCAATCAATCCTGCATTTGAAGCGATGTTTAAATACTTTCATATTTGATTTTGTTTATGTTAACACACCTGGAAGCAAGTGAGTGAACATGTGCAAAAGGGCTTGTTTTGACCATGTTATTTCATTTTGTCAATTTTTTTTAATGGGGGTTTTGTTCTAAACTTTTATATTTACATCTTCGCTGGGATGTTTAATCCGATTCATCCATTATTTTTGGAAATAAGCGAATAAGTTTATAAAAACGATTCTTTTTTTTTAATTTGTGATGCTCAACTCTAGTTTTGTCACACCAACCTTTGTTTTATTTTCTTTTGACTCTTTTTACGTCGGTGTTCAGGACAAGCAAACTGTACATCCACCAGTCTCTTGAACTCCACTATTCTCTATTTGCTGCTCGCTACGCATCCAATATGACGGAAAATCCATTATAAACTGTCTCATCCTCTGCAGACCACTTTCTGAACAAGCTTTTAGAAAGAGAGACGACTTCTCCCTCATTACCTTCAGCTGAGATTTTCTCATGGGCGGCTGAGTGGCGCAACCTGAACGCGTCCGCAAGGAAGAAACTCCAATGTGGATGGACTTCTTCGTTGTCTCCTCTCTCTCTTTCTTGCTCTCTCAGGAAACACAACTCTGTCTCTACAGAGTCTGTCTTTGGTCGTTTTTGACAATTTATATGACTAACTAAATTTTCTGCCCGCCTTCACTTTTTCCTTAGTGCGCCGAGCAAATGCAGTCCACAGACAGCTGTCAGCAGAAGTACATTCACAGTTAAAAAAAGGGGTGCTGGGAGGGGTGAAGAATCGCTGTACTGAAGCTAACTAGACTAGAAACGCAGCGATTGAAATTGCCGTCTCTGAACTGAGCACGCTTCACTGAACATAATATACAGAGAGGAAGGGGCATGCTGATGAACCAGGAGTTACCCTGGGAAAGCACCGTGGTCCAATCTTCTGTCACATTTCCAAATATTTCGGTAAAAAAAAATGCAGAGGAGTTTAAAAAAAAATAAAGTGACAAGGGATTTGAGGGTAAAATGAAATAAATACCTTTTGGTAATGAAATATCTAAAAGGCAACAGCCGCTTGGCCTCCGCATTTGCCGCTGGAATCCTTAAAGAGAAATATGCCCTTGAATTAGATGTTTTTCAGAAGTGCGCATGTAAGCGTGTGTTGGGGTGTATGCTCATAGATGTGTGTGTGGGCGTGTGTGTGTGTGCTGGTGTTTGCTTGCCGGCCATAGGAATAACCATTCTGGAATAATCTGAGGAAATAAGGGAGGACCTTCTTAGGACTGGTGCTGGTTGAAAGTCTTCGGAGGAAAAAGAGCAAATTAAAAAAGGTCTTCAAAGCTTTTGTGGCACCAGTGTATTTCCTCAGTGACAAAAAAAAGAAAAGGTCCTCTTCGGTCCCTTGTTGTGTAGCAAGATATCTGACTTTAGTCAGATTAGCTCCTTAAAGTGGCCGGGCTGATTTCCTGACTCATTTCCAAGGACAATTGGCTAATATCCCCCTCACTATGCATAAGGGAAGGAATCAAAAGAGGAGGGGGGAAGGGCGATATTGAATTGTTTACACTTTTTTTAATAGAAAACATTGATCAAAGGAATACGCCTGGCCTCGGGGCCAATGTGCTGATAATTGTTAGTGATTCAGATTAGATTACTTGATGTCTTGTTTTGATTAGCATGAGTGTGTGTGTGTGTGTGTGGGTGTGTGTGTGTGTGTGCGCGCTTCGTCGTTATCAGCTGGAGAGGCAAAAGCCTTTCCCATTTACCTCTCCATCTGGCTAAGTAGGTGCTTTGTGGTTTAGCATGCATAAGGTATAATTTAATTCAATTAAAGCAGGACTCCTTCTTTGAGGGAAGTGACTAATGTGGGATAAAGGAGGGGTCCTTGTGTTAGCTGTTTTAGAGGTGCTGCTTTCAAAGTAAAATTTAGAAATTAGTCTGATTGCACGTTTATTAATATATTAGCAATCTTCATCTCTTACTCAGAGCCTCACTCTTAAAGGGTTTTTAAGGTTTTGCTGAAAACAGAAATCTATTATGAATGCTTCCTGGGTCCTTATGATTGCATTACATAAACCCACAGAGACAGGCCTCACTTAATTGATCTGATCTCAAAGCTTCTTAACGTTTTAGAAAAGCCTTTTACGGCACTCATCAAACAGGTAAATATGGGATAAAGTCTCAGATCTGCGACAACCTCCAGTACAACAACCTCAACCTTCAAGGTATTTTATTAAACGTAAAGCAACATGTAATTACAACCAAAGAACACAGTAAGCAAGTCAGGAATGGAGACCTGGAGAATTTTAAAGTGGGGTTATTTTTTAAAATTATGTACCAAGCAAAATGCATCTTACTGTTCAATCCATTGTCCATTGGATGAATAATAATAATCTGGTCATAAGGCATGCGGCGTCGATCCAGACGGCAGAAGCGACACACCACAAACCGATTTTACTCGCCAACATTAACATGACGGAAGAGAAACATGAGTTCACGTAAACAAACACGGCCGACTGCGAAGAAGCCAAGAGTTTGTGGATTATTTTTAACAGAGAAAAATCAGCAGAAAAAGGCATCTGCAAAATCCACTGGTTCACCATTTCGGTTGTTTTGTTTTACACGTCACATTCAACAGGCTGAATAGTACTGAATAGTAAGGAAGAGAGAGAAAGACATTAAAAGTAGGGGGTGCACTGTAATATCAGATCGAATTTCCTTAATTTTTGGCAGTTGGTTGATACTCTTATATGAAACAGTCTTTCATATAACCTTAACTTCTTCCACAAATGCCTGAAAATCTGCCACTGTCCCTTTTGTTCTGCCATGAGAGAAATTTGACTGATGGACCCAGACACTTGGTCACGTCTCCAAGTGTGCATTTAACAATAGTTTCCCCACTGTTGCCAACTTATTGACATGGCAAAAAAAATCGGTATTGGTCAAAATCTGAATCACCAGGTCAAGCTGTTTAAAGATCGGTGACTGGCCAGAAAACTGTAATCGGTGCAGACGACTTCAGCCTGGACTTGAAGGTTCACCTACACCTTAAGCAGACAGCCAGAGCTACATTTGAATGGTTTAGATTAAAACATACTTATATTTTAGAAAGTCCAGATCTAAACCCAACTGAGAATCTTTACTAAGACTTAAATATACATATGAACAGTTTGTCTCCATCTAAGCTGAGGATTAGGCGATTGAGGAGAAAGGTCTGCCCAGTGTCAGTGTGTAGATGGACAACACTATTAGAGGAATACCATAAAGTACTACACATGCAATTGGAATGAAAGGTTCTACAAAATATTGACCTACTTTCTCCCCACAAATATGTAGATATTTTTGTTAATCTGTTGCATACAACCCCAATAAATACAATTGATTGTAATGCTTCACAATGTGAATACTTTTACGAGACCCCCTGTTAAATCAAATTCTTCAGTTTTTTTTCTTTTTTTTTAAATCAATGCCATGTATCCACACTTTCACGGCCATTGTGACGGGATATTTCATGCTTTTGCAGTTGTGTGAGTCTGTGTAGTTCTCCTGACCTATGCTCTCCCTCCTGCCATCCTTAATTGTAGCCCACAGTGACTGCTTCTTTCATCTAAGGTCACAGGTTTGGGTTCCTCTCTCTCTCTCTGCCTGTCTGCTCGGTTACTTTCTCTCATTCTCTCCCACTTTCATGTCTGTTTTTGATTTTTCATCCACTGTCTTTTTGTTTTAATCGCTTAAATTGTTCTCAGTGGGTTTTTTTCCCCCAAATCGGCCCTTTTCTGTTAGTTGCTTTTTGCTACTTCCCCCTTTGCCTCGTTGGCCTTATAAGGACATGCACCGTCCATCTAACTTTGATTCAATAAGTGGCTCTTACAACACATCACTAGTGAATGGTATGGATGTCTTAAAGATTGTAATCGAAGATGTACCGATCCGCTATTAATATCTGTATCGATCCCAATATTTTCAAAAAGTCTAGATCAGGTAACTGTGGCAATGTGCCTGATTCATAAGGGCAGATCTATCCAGTCAGTTCTGTGCTTTGTGCTTTGAGCGATATCATGCTTTATTATTTATTTTACATTATATTTAGAATTTTTAATTGCATTTTCTAAACCATTTGAAAGAAAGCTTGTCAGAGTTTATCTTTACATGTTTGACCAACATAGTTGGACTTAGTTTCAGTTTCTTTGGCTGTTGTACTCCTAATTGCACTTGACTGAACAACATTAAGTTATGTTGTTTTGTTGGATTGCCAAGCTATTGAAATGTATTTAAGTGTGCTGTATTGGTGGCGAGTTATTGATAAATTTGTGATTCAACATATTTATGTCTGAGTTTAAAAAACAAAACGTTTTAAGTCAATTCAGCTGTTCTGTTTCTGTGTCGCATCAGCATCGGCTGATACTAAGTCTCAAATATTGGTATTGGAAGTGAAAAAAATCGATTGGTGCATCTCTTAGTCTAGTGCCATGAATTTATTCTTGTCTTATTCTAAATACCATTTTTTTGTGTTGCTCTTTAGTCTTCCCCACTGTTCTAATTTTAATAGAGAAGTTGGTGTGTGTCTGCGACTATTCGCTCCAGGTCTTCTCATCCATTAGCAGATGAGAACAGTAATTTCACAGCGGCCTGGCCAGGCTAATTATCAGGATCCACACTAGGTTTGGGATGAACGTGTGCCCGTGAACCGCACTGTGTGTAATTCTTTGCAAAAAAAAAAAAAAAAAAACAACAAAAAGAAAAAAACTGTAAAGCGATGAGGTGTGTGTGTGTTTTGTGCAAATATCTAGCACCTGTGGCCTTTTTAAAAAGTGTGTGCACTTGCTTAAGGAGTGCACACACATGCCTTGGTGTTTTCCAGGTAAGAGAGTTCCCCTGCTCACTGACTCGTTGTGATTCCTATAATTGGGTCCCGTTTGATTTTTGCCGACCAGCGCCCAACTCCCCCCCCCCCATCCTCATCAGTGGAGCGGGCTCCTGGGTCTCTGCTGTTTCGAACTGTAGGTGTTGTCATCTGCTGTCTGCACTTTAGTTTTTCTTTCTTTTCATTTTAATGATTAGATTTTATGCGAGATATATTCTGTTTCAATCCAAGAAACCATAACATATGTTTTCTTCTTCTCATTTTCTTGTCAGAGGCCGTTCAGATTGCTTGTTTTCTGGTTGTTTGCACTTTAGGTGGAAAAACTGCATTCAGCTTCTGTGCACCACAAATCTGGAACAAACTTCCAGAAAATTGCTAAACAGCCGAAACACTGTTTTCTTCAAATAGAGGCCAAAAACACACCTGTTTAGAGTTGCTATCGACTCACAATCACTTGGACATTGACCAACGTATTTGATGCGTATGGATATTTTGGAAGATGTTACTTGACAAAATGTAATGTTTGCTAGTGGTTTCAGAATTGGTAACTTTATGATGTTTTCATGACATTTTTTAATGTTTTTATGATGTAAAGCTCTTTGAACTGCCTTGTTGCTGAAATATGCTATACAAATAAACTTGATTTATTGACAGAGTGTAAAACAACTTAAAGCATTCACTAATTGGCAGCTGTGCAATCATATTAAAGAATGTGATATACTCTTTACAAGTCTCAACAATAGAATAATTCACAACAGTTCTTTTGCTCTTTCTGCTCGTCAGTCATGCCATTAAAAGGCAAGAAGTAAGGTGCTGTCTGTACACGACATACAGAACAAAATGGTGCTGCTTTTAAAATTCTGACATGGCTTTGTGTACTCTGCTCCTTCATCCACACTTTGTTCTTTGTTCCTCCTCTTGTCCTTTCCCTTTTTTAACTTTCTTCCTGCAGTAATAGTTTTCCTCCAGGCCTTGTTTGAATGTGCTTGCCACTCCTTTATTCTCTCTGTTCTCAGTTTTTCCCCTCTTCTTCCTTCCCTCCCGCCTCTTTTCTCTTCCTTTCTTTTTTTTTTTTTTTTCCCCCAAAAATGTGCCCCAAATGAAACTAAATAGTGTGGTGGGGAGTTTCTTTGCGCGCGTGTCTTAGAGTGAGAGGGTATGTGTCATGACTGAATAGACTGGAGCAGAGATCAAAGGCAGAGCCTAAATTTAGTGTGTGTGCGTGTGTATGTGTGTGTTAACGAGCAGGAGAAAGACAGCTCCCTAAATTGCAGGACAAGAGCTGATCAAGCCGTCAGAGAAGAAAGCTGTAATTCACCTACACTCGCAAACCTCTTCAGGGCCTACATACCTCTTCATCTTTCTTTTCTCGTTATTTTGTTCATGTGTGACCAACTGCGATTGTCAGAAACGGCACAATCCACCCTGTTTTGTTTTCAGACTACTCATGTTTTTTTTTTTTTTTATTATTTCCTTGTAATTTTATTGCTTGTGAGAAGGCAGACATTTTTTAAAAATCCTCCCAGAAAAATTTTAGGGATGCACTGATTGCAGATTTCTGGCTAATCACTGATCTTAAAAAAAAAAAAAAAAAAAAAAAAGCCTGACTTGATGATTCTGATTTTGGCTGATATAGATTTTGTTTTGTCTGAAAAGTTGCTAAATATAGTGACTTTTCAGTGGCTTATTTTCAAACCTTTGCTGAGGTCAATTAGATTGGTTTCTCGGCCGATACTTCACTGTTCCTTTTAGGAAGTGAACAGTGAAGATGTAAACAGAAATGTAAAATATAATCTAAATGCTTTTATTTAAAAATGTTGCAAACTGTTTAGTTACCTCAACAAGAGTGATGGAGATCACAACATTTGTTTCCTCGCCGTGGCTGTATATTTCTCCTTTTTCTTCATGGGAAAGGTTTAGTATCCTCATTTCAGCCAGCTGACCTGCAGCTAACTGCAATCACTTTGAGGAGGAGCAGTGTTCTCTGGGTTTGTGAAAACACGTCGGACACTTCTGACGTATTTTAATTTAAATAAAATTATTGAACATGTCATCCTTCTTCTCCATGAAAACCACAAGTTGCAGATAGGCCGTGAATTTGCACAGACATTTTTTCAATGACATTGTTACTGATTTCCACTAGGCATTCTTTTGAGCACTGTGATTGATCAAACTCAAATGAGAGATAAACAAATTTCTTAATAACTGAACATTTTCATACGTTTTCTTCTGTTTCTGATCTTTTCCGATATTTCATAATTCCTAATAACCATTAGGGAGTGTTTGTCATAGTAGAAAATGTTTTGCATCTTGCAGAAAATCAGTTGTTTAAATTTAATTTTTATTTTATTGTAGCAATATTTAGTAGAAAAATGCACATCGCCTTGAACCACTTTTATTAGCAAAGAATGCCTGTACCAGATTACAGTTCAAACTGTTGGAAGTTGCTATAGAGCTTTACTCAGAACAGGCCCTGAAATCAGAAGTACAGTATCCCTCACAGAGACACATACCCACTACCATTAAACCCTTATACAAATAGCACATATGCACTGACACACCACTTCTGCACCTTCACGTTAGCTTCTAAACATTTATACTCTGACATACGGGTATATGGCCTTTACCTCCATCTCGCAGATTCATATTTCTGTATTCATAGCTCTCAAATATTCGCACACCCAGACCCCTATCATGGGCGCTCACCTGTCAAATCATAATTAAGGTGTGTCTCTGTTCTTTGATAGCTATGTACAGTGGTTCTTCTTTAATTCTTTATCAAATGCATTGATCGCTGTGGGCCTCGCATGCCCATTGATCCGCGCAGTCCGTCTGGAGGCAGCCGATAAGCTCCACACTCGTCTCCATCTGCCTCCCTGCTTCCTCCTCTGTCACTCCCCTTTTTGCTGTCTTGCCTTGTTAACCTAATTTTGACCGGCAAAATCGTAGCACATTTCTTAATTTGCTCCATTTCACCCACTTGAATATACTTGCTTTGCGTGGAGATGATTGGTCTAGTTTGAAGTCTCGTTCTTGAAAGTGGGAAACCTAATTTTCCATAAGTCCCTTTGGGTTGTGCATCTTTTTTTTTTTTTTTTACAATTAGTGTTGTAGGAAACACTTTGTATTTTAAATCAATTATATTTTTCATCATGTTTTTACAAACAACCTTCTGTGCTTACAAACCCACTGGATTCTGGCAATAGACTGCTAGTCTTGTTAAAAGTCAAAATATATGCACCATACGTTTGTAACAGAAGAAGCCTTAAAACTTGTACATGTAAAGTTTTATCATCTCAGAGGCATTTTCTTATCAAATTTTGAATCAAGCACAAATTTGTTCAATCTTCTAGCCCTAAGTTGTATCTGTATCCTGCCTGAACCTTCAATCTAACCTGTGTTGAGCAATGCGACTTCTTTAGTGTGTGTGTTCAGCAGTGCTTTTACATGTGTGTGCTGGACAAGATAGAGACCTAAAGGACCTCTTGACTGTGAATTAGCCTGTCATGACAAATGTCTGGAACTGCATGACTGGCTGCCAGACTGGCTGGCTATCTGGGAGGTTGGCAACCTCTTTTTAGATAGCGATTGTGTGTGTGTAGCATCACTCTGTGCCCACGCCAGGTCTCTGTACATGACCGGCGGTGCGTGCCCTCCCACCCTTTTTTCTCCCCCCAGTCACCCAAAAAAGAGCAACCAGGGCGACAACCTGCTCAGAAAGAGCCTCCAAATCAGAGAGGGGTCCTCACGCGACGCCAGCCCCACAGAGGGAACCTCTGTCTCAGCCTCGCAGTCATCCGTTGAGCCTCCTTTTCCCCTCGGAGGTTCCCACCCGTCAACAGAAGACACAGTACACGATTGTTCTTGTTGTCACCATTCAAAAAAAGCAAAGTCTCTTCTCCTCCTGAGCCTTCATTCTTAAAGCCGGGTTACCCACTGACCACCAGCTGTCATGCTTTCTCTCCTCCTTTTTATCTGCTTGTGTTTTTCCATCCTGACTTTGATCGTGTAATGATGCAGCTGGTTGGGTTTGTACTCTGTGTTTTTACTTGGGTTATGTCCCCGTGGCATTTGGACGTGACGTTGGGCTGTTGGCACATTAAGGCAAGAGTTTGTTTCCATCTGTTGTCACTTTCCAATTTGCAAACTGCGAGTCTGAGTACCTCTTTTTGTCCTGTTTCTATGTCCGCTAGGTGGCATTTAATCTCCACCTGGTCAACCAATTTGCTCTTCAAAAAAAAAAATACTTCTGGCATATCATTTTGCCACAGAACACTGGGTTTTAATTGGACTGACAAAGTTGGTAGCGCTTGATTGACAGGCACCAGCCTCAGTAGGTCTGGCAATGAGCTGAAGTTTTGGAATGCACTAAATTACAAGGGGAGACAATGTCCTCTTATCCATATTTGCAATAGTTAGAGCTTAGAAATGCATAAACAACACTTTATGCTGCAGAGTAGATAGATGTTGGGACTGGGAATCTACTTTTCTCTTTTACCGCTTTTGTAAATAGGAAATCTCTCAACAAGTGTGATTGACATCTTGCAAAATTGGTAATATCGCTAAAACTTTTTCACATTTTGTCACATTGCAAAGGCAAATTCAATGTATTATACATGGTTTTTACAAAAATTGTTGCTGTCTTAATGTGGTTGTTTTTATTTTGAAGGACCTGATTAATGGAGGTTAAATACAAACTGTCAAATAAAATCCCAATAAAATACATTGATTACTATGAGTACTGTGAAAGTATCCATACACCTTGAGCTTCATGTTTTGTCACGTGACAATTACCACCTTTCATATGAAAGTGGAATTTAATGCGTTAAGCACATGGACTCTTCCATGTTCATCATAGTTTAGTTCACAAATGTTCTCTTAACATTGGAACAGCTTTATTTATACGGAGGTCATATTAAAGATGGTGTTTACTGGGGATCGGGTCTTTGAAACCACCCTTTTCTCAGGATCGGAGATGGTTTTTATACATAATGAGTGTTTGGAAGATAGCCCAACAGAGACCATAGCTTCCTGTATCAATTCTACAAGTGCAACCTTCCGCAGGAGCTGCTGGTCATCTTCTACACGGCCATTATTTAGTCGGACCTGTGCTAATCCATTATTGTGATTTGGCTCACTCACAAAAGAGGACAAGTCCAAACTGCAACAATCAGATCTACTGAGAAGATCATCAATGCTAACCCTCCCTCCATCCATGACTTGTTCAGTTCTTGTCAGGAAAAAGGGAGCTAACATTTCTACTGACCCCACACATTCTGGACACAAACTGTTTTGAGAGGTTTACCTTGAGATTGGTGCTACAGAGCGCTGTTTGTAACAACCAGCTGTCACGGAATCAGTTTCTTAGTTTCATGAAACCATGCATATTTGCACTAATTCAACCTCGCCTTTCTCTTTTGTAGTATTACTTAATGGACACATATTATAAGATAGAAAAAAAAACCTTTGGCCTTGTTTTATGCAGCTGTACATATGTTTATATTTTTAATTATACAGAAAAAATCATGTATGTATGTGCACAGGCTTGGCAAATGAAGATGGTTAATTATTTACTAATGAGGGTGTCCTGATGCAACTTTTTGACTTCCGATACAATACAGACATTGCAGCTTTGAGTATCGGCCGACACCAGTGTTTACCCAATACAATATCAGCATGAATCATACATACATTTATTACTTACTTTGTAGCGTGTGAATGTTAGAAAAGGTTGATATTGGTCAGAACAATAGTCAACATCAAGTATGAGTACAACTGACCCGTTAATTGTTAACTAATAGGTCTGCGTGCGAGATACACATCCTACTGGATACAAATGCTGGGCTGGACTAACTACTGGGGTGGAGTGCTTCTCTCATAGATTGTAGACGTGGGCTGAAATAATTCAAAAACATTTACCAATTTCCAAGGTCAATATCGGATCAGGACACCCCTGTTTACTAATTTGATGACTGGAAAAATTAAGGCAAACTAAAAACCATGTATCATTCTCCTTCCACTTCAAGGACTTTGTTGGTCTGTTCCATCAAAAATCCCAATAAAATATGTTGAGGTTTGTAGTTGTGACCTGACAAAATAGGAAAAAGTTCAACTCACTCTACATAGTCCTATTTTAAAACGCAACCTGCGCATGCATGTAAAATTAGACACAAAATGGCTACACCTTTCCCTCTCCTTCCACCAAAATGCCTTCTTTCTGTTACTGCCGCAGCCAGGCCTTATTCCGCTTCCATGGTGTTAATCCTTGCCCCTGGACAGACAAACTCAATTTCCCGTTTTTCTGTCCCCAAAATTGGCCAACACCAATAATATAGAGGGATGTTTTGGATTGTGTTGGTTCCAGAGCTTATGTATATGTATACAGATAGAGCGACATCAGAGTGGTAGTTGTATCTGTAAAGGCCAGATTTGATATCTGAACCAGACGATAGCCAGAAGGCCATAACATTGTAACATTACCGTTATCATATTACATTATGGAAACATCCATATTCCTGCTTCCACAACATGCAGATGAAAAAGATGGAGGTAAGAAGGAAACAAAGAACTGCTAGAACAAAATCAAGCTGACATAAAGAAATTATTGAACCCACTTGTAGATTTCCATTCCAAGAATACAAACTGCAAAAACTTTTAGCAGTTTGATGCAAAGCAGTTTTTAAACTATATTCTACAAACCAAATCAATATTAACTTTTGTGTGGAGTTATAAATAAGCTTTCTGTTTCTCAAAAACCGAAGAAGTTGTCCCCTTAAATCTACTTTTCTATAGAACAGTAACAGCCATTCCTCCTGTCTTCACTCTTTATCTCCCTTTCTGTCACACCCCCCTCCCCGACCGTCTTTCTTTTTATCAGTCTCTCTCAAAGGTGTGTTCCCTTCTCCCTATGGCCATCCCCCTAGGCGCTCTCTCTCTCTCTCTCAGCACACACATTTGCAGAGTGCATTAGGGTTGCTGTCATTTACAATACAGCCCCATTGTCCCAGCCGAACAATGGCTACAAACAAACAATTGACATGGAAATGGAGAGATGTAGCTCATTAGCGGGCGCTGCTTGTTTTGTTAATGGATAAATGGGTGGCTTCAATAGGCCTGCCCTAAAACCCTGCCTCAATATGGAGAAGCCTGATTAACAGGAAACCACAGGGAAGAAAGCGGCGATGGAGAAATGCAGCTTCGCTCTCCCCTGGGTCATATGCGGTGAGCTCTGCGGTGAGCTCTGTTCGAGGGATGAGGCATCGGTTCAGAGTGTGTTCACACGTGCAAGTGGAGTATTGAGTCTGTCTGTAACAGTGACAAAAGTTAGACAAGTGACTTCCAGCTTTCTGTTTTCCAACATCCTTTTAACTCATAGTGAATCTTTCTGCCCAAGATTCACTCATAACATTTCACAACAGTAAACTGATTTGAATGGGAATGCTCACACTCTTGTGTGTTTGAATTAACTAACTTGTCAAAAGCCTTGCCAAAACTCGGGGTCCATTCTCACCAGGTCTGCTTTAATCAAACTTTGGTCTGTTTACCAAGAAAGCCTGGTTCATTTGGAGAGGTGTGAACATGTAATTGAACTCTGGTCTACCTAAAGGAACTCTGGTGCGGTTCGAATACAAATGTGAATAATAAGTGCACCAGAGACCACTCCAAAAGCAGGTATGGACTACAGCATTGGGCTTCCTGGGTAAATACAACCAAACAAACGAGAGAGTCCAGCGCTAGCGAGAGAAATGGCTTGTGTTTTTTTTTTACAAAAGGGTAATCCAACAATTGCTAAAATCTCACACCACTCCAATTTTGTTTACATTTTGTGAAGAAGGAAGTAGTTCTCAGTTCTTCTTCAGAGGTTTTCATGTCGTTTCCTTCAGTAGTTCTTAGTGCACAGCCCTCATCGGCGAGATGGGGAACAGCTTTTTAAAAGTTTGGCTCGTTTGACAGTGCAATGTGGAATGAACCGCACCAGCTGAAAATTCAGTAAATGTTGCAATTTCGGTCCCCAATTGAACAAGTCCACTGGACTATCAGGAGTGAGAACACCCTTGGTTTCAGATTACCTGTCCTGCATATTTGTTTGTCACTGCTTACTGTAGCTAATGGACTGTGCAGTGAGTGTGTGCTGGTTGAGCCGTCAGCAGGCAAGTGCCTGTCTTAACTGATGGTGGTTGCTATGTGTGTGTTTGTATGTGTGTGTCTGTAGTGGCCACTGCTATCAGTTAGATCATATCGAAACCACCTGAAAATGGCATTTCTGCCATTACTCTGATGGTGACGGCTCAATACTGTATCTGTCTGCTGCCAAGATGAGAAGTCTGTGCCTGTGTGCTCTAACCTGCATAATGTGTTGAGATGTGTACTTGTATTTTGATAACAAAACTTTTTAGAGACAGGTATATCTTCTATGGTCAGAATAGAACCAAAACAGAAAACTATGTGAGGTGACCCTGTATAGATATAAATTGGGCCTGAAACATTTATTGTCATTAATTGATTACATCAATTTTAACACGTTAGACATTCTAATGCAATTTTTTTCCCACTTTTTATAACATACAAAGTTACAGAGGATTGGCGACCTGTCTAGGATGTACCCGGCCTCTCGCCCGTTCACCGCTGGAGATAGGCACCAGCATCCCTGGCGACCTCACTAGGGATAAGCATGTATGATGATGGATGGATGGAAGTGCAGAGCTGGAACATTTGTAGTTGTGTTTTTATGATAATTTATTTCTTAAAATATCAGAGACACAGGGCTGGTATGATACTTTTCCTTTGAATTTTCTGTTTGGAGTTCTTTGTGCATTTTCAAACAGAGTTCCTACACATTCTGGAAATGGATCCAACCTTTCCATTTGTTTTTCCAGGTTCCATATCTAAACCGTGACAGCCATTAAGATATTTACCGTAGATTCATTCTGGAGCTTTGGATTTCAATGTATTAACTGAGAAAAAGAAATTTGGAAACCTGAGCTCAGAAATGTATTGAATTTTGGCATGAACATGTGTAGAAACTTTGTTTAATGAGTCACTACTGAAATGCCACTGCTAACTGAAATAAGATCACCACTAGTAATTTAAAACATAAATATTCTGGCAGCATTGCAGTAGATGACAGTTCTTAACTACAATCAATGGGATCTGACCAGAAACAGTTCTCTGATCTGGTATGGTATTCCTCAGCTCTCCCTTTTCTCTAACCCACAGTGTCACCCAAACATTGCTAGATTACTCACATGTCAATAAACCCTAAGAAGTCACTTAAATGCTACAAACTTGGTTGATGAGAGAAAGTAACACACTGAAATGAAATCAGACAGCATCTGATGTCGAACGCTCTTATGTTCATTTGGCACTGAAAAAAGTGAGTTTGTACTTCAGCTTATTATTGTTGCTAAAAGATTGTTATTGTTACGGTTGATTTATATAATATCTGGATCTGTGAGGAGTTGTTTTGTACCAACAGCATGCACATAAACTGTAAAACCTTGCAAAACAACACATTTTCTGACCTGACGTGCTTCCATGTGTCTGACAACAACGTTGTCTTAGTGGTTTATCTTCTGACTCACACAGAGTTATGTTTTCATTCCTGTGGGATAAGATGTGTTGTCCCTGTTTTTTTTTTTTTGTTTTACCCTGTGTTTTTCCTTCCTGTAAAGCAAATATTTGTGCTTGTTTTATAATCCTGTGGTGAAACGTTTTACAAACTTAGAAACGAGTTTTGGGGCAAGAGCAGAAATTCATCATCTTCCAGGCCTCACTTTTCCAAATTTTACCTTTTGTGCACCTGGATCTTTAAGGAGTCATCACTCCTGGCTTCACTGTGTTGCTGTGCAGTACTGGGCTACGTGTCCATTAGGCATATTCCCATCAGGACCTCTTTGTTGCCAACGCAGTCTGATTACTGTTTACATCAATGGTCATGCTCTGCTGTTCCATACCATGGAAGTTTTCTGATGGCCTGCATCCAAAGGCTCTTAGTGTGTCTGAAAACAGCGTTTAAAATGAGCTACCTTCTTTGAAAAACAGTGGAAAATCCCATTACGATGTATTTATGCTAGTGCTATCAAGGATTGTTGGTGTTCTCACATCAAAATACAATGAAATATGCCTTTTGAAAGCCCTTTATTTGCAGTGACTTTTGGAAAATGTGTGGGAGTTGTGTTTGTGATTGTTGTTCAAGCAAACCGTTTGAGTAAACAACATAGTCTCTAAAATTGTTATGTCAGATTTGTGTTTGCACTTATGTAGTCCTGCATAATTCTTGCCAATCAAAATCCTAGTATGATAGGCTTATTTGTGGTCTTAAAACTCCGATACTTCTTGCTATTAAACTAGAGGGAAAGAGTGTGGCATTGAGATAAAAAAGAGATAACGTTGTCCTGACGCAGTTCAGAATGGTATGAACATATGTTCCTTAAGTTGCTGTAATGATATGTTTATAGCAGATCTATAAAAGAAGTTCTCTTATGACTTTTGCCCTCTAAAGAGCCCTTTTCTCTGGTTGTGTGCAGGAGCGCGATGCAGAGCGGCGGAGACAACTAAGAGAAAGAGCCCGGCAGCTTATAGCTGAGGCCCGATCCGGAGTCAAGATATCCGACATGAGCTTGCTGGATCCAGCTAACATGGAGAGAAGCAAAGGCACCAAGGCAGCAGGAGGTCAGGACACACCTGAAGGCCCTCACACATGAAAATAAGCATAAATATGAGCCACAATCTTTCTGAAGGGGATTTATGTTTATTTATTTACTGACATTCACAGTAAAAACATGAAATATTCATTGCAAGTAATTCATAAACTAACAATCACTAATACTTATTTGCTATAATTCAAACGTCACAGTCGTATGGTTTTGACTTCAACTTTCTACATTCACTCACACATTTCCATTATGCTCTCTAAAGGGGTTCTGCCTAATCCTCAGTGAAAACAAAATGTCATTTGACAACAGCCGCGGGTCTAAAAATCACCACCCCCTCTATTACGTCTTCACTCTCGTCCGCCGTCTCTTTAGGCCAGTAATTATTAATCAGCACTGCATATTGTGCGTCCAAATTATGTTCAAAACACCGTACACTTCTAATAACATCTTGTAGCAGTAGCAAACGCTGCCTATGCACATTTCCCACTGCTTTCCATTTCCCTGAAATTGGGGTTATTATCACAATGACCATTATTAGGCCATGCAAGTCATTTGTTTCAGATGTCTCTGTGTTATACACCCTGCCTATAGTTGCTGTGTTTTAGAAGTGCCCTGCATGCAAATGACAGTTTCAATGCAGGTTACAAAGAAGTGCCTGATTTTGAGAAAGAAATAAAGTGAATTCAACTTAATGTCAAAACTGTGAAAAGAAAAGGAACAGGAGATTATAGATGCACCGTGACTAGATCACTTCTTCCATGTGTGAGAAAACGTAAGATGAGATTTAAATAGTTTGATGTGACATGCAGGTTCATATTCTGAGAGATGCGTCAAGAGATCATTTGCCGTCTGAAACTGGCATATTTTCACCTCGACCATTTCTGGTAGGTAAAAACAATCCAAAATGCAATCTTAATTTTTACCGAGTGTTGCTTAGCACAATACACTTTGGTAGCGACGATTTTGCTATGAGATGAAGACTCAGTTGTACATTTTTGGAATCAGAGAAGTTGTCAGAGGAAGCACAAAAACTGTAAAAAGTCATTTAAAAGGAAACGTATTCTCTGTAGAGTGAAGTCTGTTGTCCCTTCAGATTCATACAATAGACAGGTAAACTGTGGGAGGTGCTGGCCATGTCACTCCTTCATCATGGCATCATTTTGCATCTTTTTTGGCTGTGAAACTCAGTTCTTTGCCACAGGACAGCAAGTAGAGCAAGAATTGCTGTCCATTTTCACAGGAAATTGGTGAAGGAGCTGATAGACCCAGAGTTGATGTCAGTAGATACAGGCTAGATTTGGAAATGTTGAGACTCAGATGTTGTGGAAGTAAACCACATCTTCGGGATGTTCATTTTGGTGAAGACCCTTCAAGGTCCACTAGACACAGCATGTCGAGCTCTTGTGAATCGCCTTCCAGTGTAGGTCATGGTATTTTGTCACATATGTGGCTTACAACGGTACTGTAAACACAACAATCATGGCAGGAAGAATAGACTATCATGAGTTCACAAGTTCGAAGGATGGCGAAATGATGATTGATGAGCTCCAACATCTCCATGAAAATAACATAAGGCATCGAATCAGAACCAAATACGTGTAGATTATGGCAAAATCTACACGTATTTCATGTGACTGAGGTCAAAGTGTTGTGTTCACAGCTAAACAGACTTTAAAAAGAAACTGGAAGAAGAGTTAAAAGGAAATAAACAATATAATAAAAAAAATATAAGAAAGAAGTGGCAACAATTTATCCAGAAGTGAATATAAACGAACCTCTATTATTAAAATTATTCTCTTAAAAAAACAAAGAAAATGTCGCATCCAAAACTCAGAATAACCAGAAAAACTAAAATTAAGTCTAATTTATGTTCAGGAGTCCAAATAAATGTTTTTTTCTTCTGACGGTTCAACAGCAGAGCAGCGGAAATTTAAAGATGCTTAAAGAGTTCAGTGTTTTAATCCAACACTACATACTTCAAACTATCCATAATGGATAGTTTCTGGACCTCAACGCAGCAGTCACATGTTCGAGTCCCGGCCTGGTGACTATTGCCGTATGTCTTCTCCCTCTCTCTCTTAACCCACTTTCTTGTCGCTTCACTATAAACTAAAAGGCTACCAGAGCCGAACAAATCCAAACTATCCATCCTGCTCGGTTACATTAAGTTAAATTGGCTTCTGGAAGGTGAGTAGCACTGTTTTCTGCCTAAACAAACACCCAAAAAATTGTGACCAACCACACAATAGTTTTGCATACAGGGTGGGGCAAAAAACTAAAAAAATAACATGATTTTTGACATGCAGCTGCGACAATGAGAACCCATTTCAGCAGTTTGGCTCAACCAGGCAGAGCCCTTAAGCATGCTCTAGGGAATCCACTCTAAGACACTGATAGTAATGCACTCAGCTCCATCAGACTAGACAGCAGAAATTAGCCAACACCTGGAGAAAGTGCACATCTGTTGAGCTCATTATACGAGCTACTTCTCAGCGCAGTGCTGCTAAAAATGTTTTTAAAGTGTTAGTAGTGATGTTGTGATGACTTCCTGAAGATGGAGTTTCAGGAAGAGCAGTAGTTTTTAAAGAGGCCCAATTTCAAGGCATCATTAACAAAGTAAAATTTCTTTTAGGTCATATTTGATATACACAGCATTTTTTTTCATAACTGGAGTTTTCATAATTACTTGATTGTGCGATAAAATGACACTGTGCCTGAAAAACACATAATGCTGCCCTTTTAATAGCCTAGAGTTAGATATTGAGACATATGTACAGTCAAGAAAAAAAACTCTGAAAGCAATAATAAATGAAGTCAAAGCACCAAAATCAATGTTAATAAACTCTTATAAAGGAGTGTGGGGGGGGGGAGCAGAGGACAAAGACTGTGAGACAAACTGAAGATAACCCTTGATTTATTTGCTCCCTCAGCATTTCTGTATTGGACTAATTGTTGATCTCATTAAAAATGGAGTCAGAGGAAAGAACAGAACCGTAAAGGAAGAAGAAAGAGAAACGCTGTGGGCTGTGATACACAAGGCCTGCCGAGCAGAACGGCTAATCCTAGCCCCCACTCTCTCCTTCTCTCTGCCGCTCTCCCCTCATCACCATTCACAGTCCTTTAAATGCACCTCGGCCTGCCCCCCTCCAACAGTCTGCCCGCAAAGAAACTTTCCAAACTCCATCACCATGGCCCCCCCTATTAATTAGGCTTCAGCCAGCCACGCAGGGATGGCGCTTGCTAGCACGCTTCGCATCGCAGCTAGCAAATTAGAAAAGAAAAATCAGGAAATACTGTTATTTTGACTCCCTCTCCTTCCCTCTTTGTTCTTGGTGTTTCTCTCCTCCAAGTAATAAATAGCAGAGGAGGGAGCTTGCAACGTCTGACACTGTTTACTGATTGTGTTGTTTTTAATCCATGGTGGGTTATCCATGCAGCTAGCGCCGCACAGGTCTCCATTTGACTTTCTCCTAACATGCTTTATGTTTTGTTCCTAATGTGGAGACACCATTGTTTCCAACGAACCCCTCAGGAGACTTAATGGAATATGTGCTTTCATGTTTTTGAGGTTTTTTGTTTGCCTCACCTCTTTTATCTGGAACAAGAAAGGCAAGCAACAGATCTTTGAATGAGGGAGAAATTATACAGAGTTCTCATTTTCACATTGTGTGCCAGAGTTTTTTTCTCTTTTTTTTCTGCCCCAACACACAAACCCACTCAGACATGAGGTACAAACTTGACTCTCTGCAAGGCTTTACTAATTTAGTTAGAGCGTTATACTGGAGATTTCGTTGTTTGTTCGGGTGCCGGAAATTCTCGTAAATGTTTGAAATTTACTTTGGAGTTTTCAAGATTTGAATTTTGGATAAAGAGCCCCCGGAGGCTCTTTATAATTGCTTTCAAATAAATTGGTGCTTTATTAAATTGTTTGCTCTTTTAGATTAAAAATACATTAAACTCTTGATGCAATAAAGACTTCTCTGACACACAGTACATCATATTCATTCAGGGCATTAGAGTTGAGCTTTTCTTTTACCAGGGTGGAACAAAAATACAGCAAACTTCGTTGTACTACCATATAATCCTGAAAAAATTAAGTGTAAAAGGAACCCAAAATCAATATGGGTTTTATGCCCAGGATGAGTGTGCTTGAACTTTTGACTTGGCCATATATTTGTATATGTTAATAGGGAGTATATGAATGAATTTCCCTTCAGCGAGGATCAGTACTATGCTTTCTTATTTCTAATTCTTCTGTACATAACATCATTATACATAAGTACATACACTATGGGTGTTCAGATATAATATCGGTCCGATATCAGCCAAAAACACGGGTATCAATTATGTTGGCGTGCACCTAAAGTCTCAGACATAAGGGTGCCAGTAGAAGAACTCCACTCTAGCATTTAGTCCGCCCCAGGATTTCTGTCCAGCAGTACTTGTCTCTCAAATGCAGACCGATTAGTTAATGATAAAAGGGTCTGTTGTTTTTGTACCTATTGTTTACTACCGATCTCTGTTTGAATAATATCACTACAAATAAGTAATAAAAGTATTTAGAATTTGTGCTGATATCGTATCGAGTCAATGTCAGTATCTACCGATACTTTGAGCTGCATTATCGGTATATCGAACTGAACGTTGTATCGGGACACCCCAGACGTACACAGTAAAATTTAAATTGTTTAAGGCAACTTCACATCGCGTTTCATGTGGGGGAAAAAATGTATATGCACAAAATAAGTTTACCTTGGAGGAGATTTAAGAACTGTAAAAGTAGGACCGGACAATATGGGTGTAACCAAAGAGTGAGGAGTTAGTTGATGTCCATATTACTTAGCTGGCCGTGAGAAGATGATCAGCAAACGCTTTTCATCTGCCTACATCTCCCAGAATACTTTGTGATTCTGGATCGGAATTAAGCGAAATGATTGAATATTTTGTCAGACATATCATCTATTGATATTGATCACGTGTTTATCATGATGCATATCAGTATTGATTTACTGTCAAGCCCTACATGAAATAACACCACATGCACAGGTAGCTTCTCACAGTGGTCATGAATGTACTACATATGTGCTGAATAGTTGAGTTCTCGGATCAATAACTCAGGTAGTAGAATCACAGGCTGATGCTAATACAACCTAATCAAATACTGTCTTTCTCTTCTCTTCCCTTTCATTCTCCTTAACCACCACCCTCTTCATTGCCATGACTACACTTAACCCTGCATCCTCTCCTCCTTTTTCCTCTTCATTTGCTTCTGCCCAATTGTTTTCTCTAACTTTGCATCCACAGAAGTTTTGGGCAGGTTGAGAAGCCTTGAGGAAGACGATGTGGACGGTGAAAAGAGTGAGGATGAGGAGCAGAGTAGGGCAGAGGAAGAGCAGCTCCACTTTCGTGATGGTGATTCTGTTGATGCTGCCTTGGCTGCTACTAACCAACTACCACTGGAGGCCCTTCCGAGCACATCCACCCCGCAGGGGCGCCTGGAGCTTACTAACCCCATCTCTGAGCTAACCTCTCTGGGTAAAACTAACGGCTGACGCTGCGTGATTCATTCATTCTTCTAACTTATTCACTTTCCCAGGTCAAACTTCGCCTCTAATTCGAATTCATACTATTCATTTAGAGTCGCTATATGTTGTTCTTCTAAATTATGCAAGGACAAACTTTTTCTGATGATAAAATACACTAACTCAGAAAGAAAATACTTCTAAACATTCAAGTTTGTTGTTTGTTTCATCATAAACTTCCAAAACTTTTGATCATTAAACTGAAAAGTTTGTCCAAAATAAAAAATATCTCCAGGAAAACATTTGGCCAAATCTTCAGAGGTAAACTAATTACTTTATTTTATTTTTTTTGTAATTAATTCATTCTGTTTACCGCCTTCGTTTTCCTGTCGATGTGCGATAGGTTAGAGTACCGTGAGGGACACGACAAAACAGACATGAAAACAAACAAATGCTTTCTCTACCTTTTGAAGTCCATTATCTTTCGCTTTTCTTCATTATTGTTGTCTTTGTTGGTAATGTTTTTAAAAGAAAATCTGTGGTTGTGAACGTAGCTTTAAAGCGTCCGATGCCACCCTTTAATCAGTCTATATTAACTCCCTAAATGCAGCGGAGATTATTTGAATTTTGCACGTGTTTTAGCTGTGTTTTGTGTGATATGACAAAGTTCAAGACT
Organism: Girardinus metallicus; assembly: GCA_903067095.1. Classification (NCBI taxonomy): domain Eukaryota; kingdom Metazoa; phylum Chordata; class Actinopteri; order Cyprinodontiformes; family Poeciliidae; genus Girardinus; species Girardinus metallicus. The sequence continues at coordinate 90,909 of CAEGAE010050063.1, forward strand.
GTGTGTCTATATTTGGTATCTTTATACATGCATAAAGATGCGTGTGGGTGTGTTTGATGGCTACACACAGGGAGATGACACATGAAACGGTTGCCCTCCTGTTCTTTCATCTTCTTCAATGCAGTGGTCTGGCCTGGCAGGGGAGCTGTGGTTACCAGTCCCTGGAAAATAGAGCTGTATGCAGCCGCTGGCAGACACACACATGCACACACACACACACCAAGACAGAGAGAAGAAACACACTAGACAGAATAAAGCAAAAAAATATATATATTGATAGGTGGATTTAAAAAGAGAAGACGTGGCGTAAATGAACTTTATAATCTATTTTATTTATAGTTTTGGTTGTGTGTGTTTTTGATTTCCGTTTTATTTATTGTTTTTGGTTGTTGAGTTTTACTTTGGATATTTTAAATATCCGTTCCAGAGTTAAGTGTTTACAAAGTTAAGGTTGATGGAGCTTCCAGAGTATGTACGGTAAGTATGTACGGTAAGTATGTACTTACCGTACATACTTATGCCATTTTCAACAAATTACTTGAAAATGCTCTTAAAAAATTATAATTTTTCGCAATAAATACATGGACAATTTATTGCACAGCAAAATTTGTTTTTGTGATGGGCCTAAAGCTTTAAATTCAGGTTTTCCAATCAATTGTTTTAGTAGGGCTGAAACAATTGATTGTGATTAATTGATTATTGAAATGATCGTCAACTAATTTAATAATTGATTAATCATTAACTGGAGTATACAGACTAAAAAATGCCATTTTCTGAAAGAACAACACAATCAAGTAGTAATTAAGCCAAGACTGTGAGATAAAAAAAATCAACATTCACATTTAAGGAACAAAAAAATCTTTGTAAATATGTTCTACCTAAAAGTCCTCAAGTGGCATGATTTTATCTACACCTGGTTCAGTTCCTGTAAAAAAAAAAAAAAAAAAAAAAGTCTAAGCAACTTTGTCTTGCTAACAATTAATTGGTTAATGAAAAAATTAATTAGTAAGTAAGTAAAGTTTATTTATGAAGCAGTTTTCGCAGACATAAAATCACATAGCGCTGTACAGAAGAAATCAACACTAAACTATACAAAACATAAAACAAACATAGGAAACACAGTAAAATCAAGAGATAAAAGCTCGGGACAATAAAAATGTTTTTAGTTGCTTTTCAGAAACCTCCACAGAGTCAGCAAAACGGAGCTGCAAGGGTGAAACGTTCCACAGCCTTGGGGCCACCGACTGAAAAGCCCGGTCCCCTTTAGTTTTTAACTGTGTTCGTGGAACAACCAAAAGATTCAAACTTTGCTGTTCGTTGTCTTCATTCTCAGAGTATTTAGTTAAAAGCTGACAAAGAAAATTGGGAGCCTGATTACCAGATCAACCATACACTGTATAGTTAAGTCGAGCAGAAATGGTTGAGCTTTTCACATGTTGATATTAGAAGTATGTTTTACTCCAAATGCAATCTTTGCTTCAAATGATTAAGTGTTCCCTAAAGGAATGCAATTTTACTGCATTTTAGCCAAAAAATGTTAACTTTTGTATTTAAAAAGAATATATTTGTTTGTTTGCATTTTTTTAAACATTTTTCTAATATTTGCATGAAATAGGGTTAAGTGGTTAAATGCAAACTGCAGAATGTAATAATTTTTTTAATCCGATTAATTGAATAGTTGCAGCCCTTGGCTACAGGTGTATAAAACCCAACACCTATCCATACCAGAATGGGTCACTCTCAGGAGCTCAGTGAAATCCAGCATTGATAGATTGACTCTCTCCAGAATAGCCCAAGAACAGCCTTAAAAGAGTTTTGTGAATTGGGTTTTAATGACCCAGCAGCTGCATCCAAGCCTTCCATCACCAAATGTGCTGCACAACGTTGGATGCAGTGGTGTAGAGCACTGGACTCTAGAGTGGTGGAGACATGTTCCCTGGAGTGATGACTCTTGCCTGTCTTCGTGGGTTTGACGGTTGCCAGGAGAACCATGCTTTTCTGACAGCGTTGTGTCAAGTGTAAAGTTTGGTGCTGAAGGGATTATAATTTGGGGATGGGTGAGTTTAAATTACCCCCCAGTAGTTCCAGCGAAGGGAACGCTTAACTCTTCAGCATATGAACATATTTTGGGCAATTTTATGCTCCCAGTTTTGTGGAACCACCTTTGGGATGGCATCTGTCTCTTCCAATACAACCGTGCACAGCACACAAACAAAGTGGTTTTGATGATCGAGTTTTGTGTGGAAAAGCTTCCACACAACAAATCAAGAAAACAAAACATCTTTGTTCTGAATTAGAGAGCAGGTTGTCTCTTCCAACATCAGTGTTTGACCTCACAAATGCACTTTTGGAAGAAAGTTATAACAGTCTTCCCAGGAGAGTTAAAGGTTTCTCTTCAATTCCAAAGTATACCCAAGTCAGTGTAATTAAAATAAAGACAAGTGACCTCATACTTGACTGATATTTGTAGCTGCATTCCTATTCAGAGGAGACAAAGATGAGCCATTTAGCCATAGTAACACATATTTTTGGAGACGAGACTTTAGAATGCTGTTTCAACTGTTTAGTATGGTGTTAGCATCATGCTGTGTTTCAGTTTTGCTTCCTTTAGTACTGGTGCATATGACAAAGTTGATTAAAAAATTTAAGCAGTGCTTTTTAACTTTAACCTTAAATTAGCGTCTATATCGTTACAATACTATTACCTGTATGAACAGACTAACGTTAAGCTCTAGAATGGCTCAGACCTCAACTCTGTAAAAATGTATTGACTATTATGAAAAGATGGGTTCATGCCAGGAAGTGAGGAAATTTAAATTAGGTGTGCACCGATTGTAGTCCCCAGGCCAAACACCAGTCTTTAAAAAGCCAATTTGGGCGATACCCAAATATTTTAAATATTTGGCGAAGTCACTAAGTTTTCTACAGTGGGGCGACTGTTATGTCCTGTCAGTCCTTTTTCACAACGGAGTAAAAGGGGACCCAGCACCCAGTTAATTTGACATTAATGTTAAGTGAAGGTAAGTTGATCAGAACTGTATGAAATGCTCCGTTGTAAGGCGTTTTGGCCTATCTTGGTCAGAGTTATGGTTCTTCCATGTTCTTATGCTTTTTCTTCTCTGTCAGGCACAAACAGCAAGCATGTGGATCTGAAGCTGATGAAGCTGACAGAGACCAGTGCAAGAGGAGTCATTTCCCCTTCATCTCCTTCCTCCACGTCGTCTTCATCCTCCCCAACTGCCTCCTCATCCTCACCGCTCAGCCCTGCAGGATTGGAGGTACCGACACACACTGAAAGTGTCTTTTTTTTTTTTTTTTTTTTTCCCAAACTCTCTCTCTGTTTTGTCTTTTTTTGTTTTCTTCCTCCAACTCTAGGCACCATCAAAGGTTCAGTCCAATCAATTAAACCAGATTGACCCCGTTTGTCAGCCTGCTGACCCTTTGTACTCGTCTGTCAGTCGAACCTTCATGGAGGACCATAGTTTATCCCTCTCATGTCTGTTTAAAGCCATGACAAACGTACACGTGGCATCTGAGTGCTCAACATTTATATGTCGCCGTCCCTTCTATTGACTGCGACCTTTCCAGACTGTTAGGTGTGTGTGTGGGGACAGGTGTGGAGGAGAGTTACGTCTATAGCTTCTGATGAGAATATTGAGTCAACGTGGCAGCCAGGCAGTCTGAACATCTGTTTAATTGATTTTGAATGTCAAGTAGAATAAAGCGAATGCGTGCATCGCTGTCAGAACAAGTTAAACTCTCAGAGTGTACGGCAGTGTGGGATGTCTTTGATCAGCTATTCACATAAACACCCTCTTGTGTTCAAAGCCTAAAAGGCTTAGTGCTTTGTGGTTGGAAGAGTGCATATGTGTGCATGTAATCATTTGACCCTCACAGAAGTAGAATCAGCCAAAGATTTGTCCTGGGCTAAAGCATGTGACCTAAAAATGCCAAATGTTGGACCTCTAGTCGCCAGTAGTGGGTTTGGGCGAGCCATCACCAGGTATACCTTTTTCTCCTGTCTTTATATCAAAGATGGCTTCATTGGTGTTGACATGATGACATTTTTAAAAAAATCTGTTAATCCCACTTGTCTTACTAGTTATTAAATTTCACTATGTCACAACTGTGTTGAAACAAAGCAGCTGGAAAATCATGTTTTAGTAACTGAAGCATCATTAGGATGGTTCAAATTTGTGTCCAACAATGTCAAGTTGCACAGATAAAATTTACAAATGCAGTAAAGAAGTTCAACACAATAAGCTTTTGCACCTGGTTATGCTACAGATTTTTTGACTAACAGTTCATGATGATTTAAGTCTTCAAATGTCAGAATTTCTATTCAGTTTTGCACTTTTGAGTAAGGTTTGAAAGACCTTATTCCTAATTAGTTTTTCTATTAAAAAAGTAGATTACTGAAGTCTATAAAGCTGCACCGTTTTTTAAACGTATATATTTTGTTCTGTTTTGAAGAAAATTCTAGTCTTTGAGACTCAAATAGGAAATGCTGTAATACCTATGCTGAAACAGCAGTTGGTGATAACATCTACTACATTAAAATTTAAAGACTAAGTGAGCATGGCTAAAGTGACGCTGGGCTAAACATTCCCCCGTGTTTCTGACCTTGGTCTGGCTAGCTGGAGCCAAACCAATATTCTCCCTATAGATTAAATGATTTGATTAAAATGATTCAGAAGCAATTGAATGGGTTAATTTATCAAAATGTGCAACGTTTCATTTGCTCATTTTAATTTGGAGACTTTTCAACTAAAAAAATTTAGACAAATCTTCGTTGCACATCTGTTAGGATGTGCGATATTTGCTCTGTGTAGAACTATAAATGAATTGGAAAGGTGGAGGAACACTGGACTGACCAATTTCATCAGGTTTGATTGTGAAGGTGAAAAAGGTGTTAGGAACTGAACTATGGAGAAAAAAAGCCTCATTTCCTAAGCGTCTACATTTTCTTCAGTTGTCCTAAGATATCTTTCTGAAAGTAGTTGCGAGTTTGCATTATGTAGTGATTTTAAAATGAGGAGGTTTGGGGGCTCCACAGAGTCCTCCGGGCCGGTGTAACGCCCTGCAAGAACATCACCCACCAGCACACACAGTCCCTCTCATTACCGATTGTGTGTATTCGCAGCCTCGGCAGCACACGATAAGGGCATGCGACGCTCAGCAGACTGCAACATTAGTCACGCAGCCCCCTGCATGCACATTTACAGACTCACATGCACTAAAAGCCCTGAATCACCACTGCTGCAGCTTACCACAGTGATGGCAGCAGCGATAAGAGATGGAGGGAGAATGAAAGAAAGCAAGAAGGGGCAAACACCCCAATATCTGCTCGTGCCAGAGTGTGAAAAGGAAACAGAGGGGTAGCCAAGTGGGCAGGTGTTCGGTATGCTTGTGAGATTTAGTGATTGAGATGGTTTCGCCTTTGGTTGAAATGTGGCAGCAGATAAACAACCAAACGACAAGTCACAGCTTTGCAACAGTTAAGTGATACATCTGCTAACAGTAAGGAAGGCTCTGAGCTGTAATCAGTTCCCTCAGGATTCTTACATTTTTGCTAAATGCACTATTCTCTGCAAACGGTGCAAGGACTTGCAGTTTTATGTTAACGTAGCACAAACATGTTTTTTGTAAATTTTCATTAAAAAAAATTACAAGGACACATCCAGTTAAACTTTTATTTATACAAACTTATTAATTATTTATTGAATCAACCTTTGGTTGTGGGTCTTTGTGTTGACTTCTTCTTCTCTTCTGAAATTTTAGATGTCATAATGTGATAAAAGTTTGAAGATCAGTTCAAGAAAAAGAACAGTCCAAACTCTGCTGGAGTCGGTTCACACAGGGAGTAAAACGCAAACTATCGTGATTTTATGCAGTTTGATTCTAAACAAGATTAATATCTGAAATGCTGAGCGTTGCTTTTTTTTCTGGTAAAAGACGGTTTCAAAATGATCATAATGGAGAGAGAAGGTTTGGGTTTGGGATTCTTACTGTACGACAATCTTAAGTAAAAACACCACAGTTTTACAGTGTCACAACAAACATTTACAGCAAAACTCACATGTTCTAATTTACAGACTAAATTTTTAGATTTTTATACACTGACTTATAAAAATCGGGGATTAACAGTTAACTAAACATGACAATTGAGGACAATATCACTTTTGCCATTTTGCTGTTTATAGAGCAGTATAATTAACAGCCTTATTGAGACCTGCTTTTAAGCTCATAGCTTCCCCTAAGTGAACTTTTTGGATAAGTTTTTAAGCACTGATTTACTTGGCTGTTTTGTAAATTTTCTGTTGAAAAAGTTCAACATTTGTGCTGAAGTTTCACTTAGAGTGTTAAGAATTCAGGTAGGCGTTTATATTTGTGCTCTCCTTTTAAAGTGGGTGAAGACTATTTATGCAGCAGTTCTGTTTCCCCTCCCCTATAACTTTATTTCAAATAAATATACAGGAACATAATAAAACATGGACAGTAGAGAATAAGATGAAAGTAAACATCGGAGACTTTAAACATGTGAAATATGTTGTCAGAGCTAAATTGGTGCTCGAGGATTGTAGTCGTTCAGGGACAGATGTAATTTGAAATGAAGTTAGCGCTTTAGCTTCAGCTTCAGCTACACATTGTGTTGGTGTAGAGCTTTCGTGTCTACGGAGCTAAAGTTTTAGCTAACCTTGCCGACCACCGGTGAAAAAAAACTTTGAATGGTTCTGACACCAGATCCTTTCTAAAGTTTTGGTATATGGGTAACTGACCCATGCTTCCTGAAAGCTACAAACACAACATTCCTACATTCTGTTACTGAGAACCTTCAGCTTTGAGATCCTTTTGCTCTTTACTTTTCATGCCCTTCAGTAAATTTATACTCACTAGCTCTGTGAGCTCCCATGAGTGCATGTGCGTCTAAATGCTCACACATGCACACCCCTACACGCAAAAGCACACTCAAGGACATCAGTGCTTCCACATATCCCCGCTCTTGTCCTGTTTTTAAAATATTTAATTGGCCTTTTTGTATAAAAGCCCAAAGCACTTCATAAATAAATTTTCCTCAATTTGACACAAGGTTTTAAGATGCTAGCGGAAGCTGACAGAGTAATAAACAAAACAACGTGCGAACGGGCTAATTGCTGACTTTGTTTTTGAGAGTCAATAATGTGAAGACGCTCTAACAACTCCTCGTCTACGCCCCGTTTCCCCATTCTCCCGCGCCGCCTCTATCAGCCGTCCCCCGCTCCGCACACCCTGCTTCACTATCTCCCTCCGTCTCAAGCGGTGGAACGTGTTTGCCCTAATTGTCGACTTTATTACACGTTTCGCCGTCTTATTAACGTTGCCGCAACGTCAATCTCAACCCGAAGTCGGTTTCTTTTTCCACTCGGCTTGGCATACTCGGGAGTGTCGGTAATAAAGCGTTTCTGCGTACCAGTCCTGATAGAGGGAGCGTGTAGCTTTTTAACATGTACTCACTTTGAAAACAATAGCAGTTTTTTTTTTTTTTTTTGGCATTTTGCATAATATGAATACATTTTCTGGCTTGAGGTTTTGTTGAGAGTCAAGTTAATTGCCTCCTTTTTGTCTTGCTCATGAGTGAGACACCGAATGAATGCGCTTGTTTGTGTGGGTTTTTTTTAGAGCAGCACATACTAACAAATTATAATGAAGCTTCTATACCAGGGGTGTCAAACTCATTTTTGTTTTAGGCCATATCAAAAATCTGAATGTTCTTAGAGGGCCAATTGTGTCAGAATCTATTGATAAAAATCTATAAATATCTGTTGGTTTCAGCATTCAATAAGTGTTCCTTAAAATGAAATAATAATTGAACACCTTTTCAGTCGATCCAGAATTTCTTGATTGTTTTTGTGTTTTTTTTTGCAATCAAAATCAGATTTTGTGGTGCTAATTTAGAACTACTTGTAAGGATTTTTGAACAGTATTTGTGCTAATGTAAGACGTTAAATGTGACTTATTAGTTGCAGTATTGGTGTAATGAAAATGGATGGATAGTTGCAGTATTGATCACAGACTACAACTTGACATCAAGTAAGGCTGAGGTCACTTACACACAATATTTTTGGCCAATTTTGATAAAAAAAAATGCAGTAAAATCTGAAAAAAGGTTGATTTTTCTGTGAATTTTGCAAATTTGCAAAAAAGTGGAGGCATTTATTGATGTAATTTGGAGTCTAGAGGGCCACATTAAAAGCTACGGCGCGCCGGATTTGGCCCCCGGGCCTTGAGTTCGACACGTCTTCTATACCAACTTGTACCAGTTTTATCTGCTGCTCTGGTTGTAGCTATGTAAATGCTCAATATGAGCTCCTTTGGACCAGTATTTGATAAAATGTTTGAAGCAGACCTAAGATTGACTCTTTCATGTTTTGTTCTCATGCAGGTGTTATATTGTGATGAAGGTTGTGAAGTAAGTTGTGTATTCTGTCTGTCTCAGAACAACGCTGAGGAGCTGCGGGCCGAGCGTCTGCGCAGAGCCACGGAGAAGCTGCGGAGTCCCGTCGTCTTCAGCAAGGACTCTGCTGTGAGGAAGACTCAGTTGAAGTCCTTCAGTCAGTATGTGGAGAACAGACCGGGTGAGGACAATGTAACTCAGACACACACCTCTGTAGTTAGCAAGAGAGGCCAGTTCACATCCAGTTTAGTGTTGAAAACAAATTTTCCCATTAGTAGGTTGGTAATTTGGAACCATACTCCAATTCTCTTGTTTAATGTTGTCTATGATTTGACAGTCATTCATGACCACTGAATCAGTCAAAGGTTACTTGTACTCTGTTCTATTAAGAGAACAAGAATGAATGTTTTTCCAGGATCAGACAAGACGAGGGCTTACTTTGCTCCCTCCTCTTGGAACTTGTTACAAGAAACTTTTAGGTTGACTGAATTCATCTCGTTTAGTTGTTTAAATCTAAACTAAAAATACTCGAGGCTGATTCAATGACATGTGGCTGATTTTTTTTGTAACTTGACATTTTCTTTTAACTGTGTGTTTTTTGTAGCATATTTGTTGCTGCCTCTTGGCCAGGACTGCCTTGAAAAAGAGGTTTTAATTCTGGTAAAATGAAGGTTAAATTAAAGAATTTGCAGTTCTAGGGAAACACAATATGTCAGCTTTAATATTGCTACCGGCCAATATTTGTCGTTTTTAAACGCATCGGAATCGGTCCGATAAATAAAACTGGCCTATATCAAAAAACGATATTTATTTCGATCTTCTTGTCTTTGTGTGTCTGGAGGAGGAGGTTGGTTATGTAGTATTTGCTTGGTCATGTGACAGTGATGGTCATTGGCTGTTTTCTGCTTTGTAACGGTTAATACCACATGTTTGTGAAAAACAAACCAGTGAAACCATTGTAATTTTAGTCTGGATTATGAAACCAGACCACACCTCCAAGAAAATGTAAGTTTTACCTTTAATGAAGGACAGAACTCCAGATAACCAATACAAGTATTCCTGTAAAATATCAATGTAGATTTATTTATGCTAATATGGTTTTGGTTTGTTTGTGTTTTTTGGTCTCCTTGCTTTCAGAAGTGAAGCGACAGAAATCCGTTCCTGAAGATTTAAAGAAGGCTGACGAGGACAGAGATTCACCAACAGAATTTGACCTTCACAGACCATTTGAAGAAGAGGTTTGTTTATTTAAAATCACCTCAATAGCAAAAATGAAGAATGTTGGGTTCAAAATAAGTCACAAATCTGAAAATCTGTTAGGGCTCTTTTTTTAGTAAACTCTGGATTCTGTCACCAGTTCTTGGTTAGATTTTTATTATCATTTTAGTATTTGATTATTCTGATGATTAATCGGATAAAATAGACACATTCTGTAGATTTCTCATTTAACCATTTAAGCTTTTTTTTACACATTAGAAATAATCAAAAGATGCAAATGCAACATAATTCCATTTTTTAAATAAGAAAATGAAAATGTACATAGCATTCCTTTAGTGTGCGATTGATCATATCTAGCAAAGGATGCATCTCCAGCTTAAAAAACCCTGTCTAGTAATATGTTGACTATTTTTTGATTAATAAATAGATGCAAAAGGTGTTTAGTAGGAGTTTTTCTAGAATTTGTACCAGGTGAAGCTAAAAGTGAAACTTCAGGAGTTGTTGGTAGAACATACTTAAAAACAAAGAAGGTTTTTCATCTTAAATACAAAATGTATACGTTTCTTGTACAGTTTTGCCTTAATTACTTCTCTGAATATATTCTTTTAGCAAATGGGCTTTTTTAGAGACCAGATAGTCAAGTTGACAATTATTTCAGTACTCACGATTAATTCTATTAATATTTCAGTCCTAGTGTCTCATCTCGACACATTTCCTCCCTCTCTGTTCCTGCCACACTTACATTTCCCACCTTGTCTTCAACTCCGCCACCTCTGAGTCTCTCACTTTTACCTCAGCCATCCCCTCGTTACCGCGGGGACATCTACGTATTGATCTAACACACCACCACTTTAATTATAACAGCGGTAGATATCGGCCGCTGTGTGGACGCGTGTGTGTGCGTGTGTTCACGTCCTTTAAGAATACACACGTCTTCTCAAAGAGAGTGTTTATAAGAACACTATTATTTCAGTGGCTGAGTGTTTGAGCATGTGGGCCACTAGAGACCACGAGGTGAATCCGTCTTCCCAAGCAGTCCTCTCCTACCCTCGACCCTCCACCTTGGCCTCATCCAACCACGCACACCCACACACGCACACAGCCCTCCTCCCAGTGCCCAGGCCCCAGGGTTAATGGGTGTTCAACCTTTCCATTATCCCGATCAGCCAAGAATTACCTGCTGAATGATGTTTGCATTAATATAATATATATGGTAATTTCCCTCCTCTTAATTACGGCTGGGCCGAGCGCGGCAAGGGGAGTGGGCTGATCATGTGTAAAATTGATTTGCCAAGGAAAAATATGGTGATAGAGCGAGAGCGCGCAGAAGGGGAGGCTGCAGGGAATCTTTAGCGCAGGCACACACACACACTTGTACAAATGAGACGTGCACAGAGCTACGTGAATGCACTCTCTCGCATGCTGGAAAGAGTACAGGAAAAAGTGCTGGCCTGGGTGGAATGAAGGGGAGGGAAAAAAAAACTTTTTCTCCTGCTCACTAGTTCTCCTTCCCATTAAGAAAAACGAAGTGCATCAGCAATAAAAATGGAGATATTTTTCGGATGCATCCTCAGTGGTTAAATTTGAATAAACATTTTCCTCACTCAGAGGGAGTCTCTCTGAAGAATAGCAAACAGGCAGGAGACAGAGGTGAAGAGGGGTCACAAATGGAGAGTCTATTAAGCGCCTATGCTTATAGAATGATGGGGTTGTGTATTTGTGTGTGTGTGTGTGTCAGTTTTGAACTGGTGTCAGGATGTTTGAGAAATTGGAAAGACTTTGCTGAAGTGGAAGAGCGTGTTTGAGGGTTTAAGCAGACCTGAATCAAAGGTTTAATTTAATAAACTTGGAGGAGAAGTGAGCCGCAAGTGGATTGAGTCTAAATTGCAAAACATAAACAAGTCTGTTCACTAATATACTATAATGAATGTATCCTTTATTGTCCCATGGTGGGGAAATTTAGATGTAACAGCAGCATGTAGGTTGAAAGACAGATAAAGTATTAAAAATATATAAAAACAAATAAATTAATAACAACAACGCACTGTATATTAAGGACAAGATTACAACAGTCCTTACTGTTAGGATGTTGCTATGTGTTTTTTGTGGCCTAAAATTTCAGATTTTGCGGCTCCTTTTTCCAAAAAGGTGTCAAATATTTTCAAGCTTTATTTTTGCCATAAATAAGGCTTGAAAATATTGCACATACCCTTCTCAAAAGAAATGGATTGTAGCATATTATATTAAAACTTCTAGGGTATATATGTGCAAATAACATGTTCAAGTTATTATTAGCTACTCTTAACATAGATAAAATCATGTCCTCAGGATTTGTCAAAGAGCAAAATAAGAATTCCATATTGGTCATTCAAGTTAACATGAAATGCAACATCTGCAAAAATAAAAGACAAATGTTATTGTTTATCGTCACATGCATTTATCTTTCAAGTTCGGCTTTCAAGAGATGCAGTGAGACAGGAGGTTAAATTAGAAGGGGACTAAAGGGATTCGTCAGAATTACGTTGAACTGAATTGGTCAGAAGAGACCAATAAGTATGTCTTTATACTTAAAGAAAAAAAAATCTGGTTTGAAAGTTTGATGTGAACAAAAAGTTGATGTAATATTGATTTATCAGAGATCTGCTGTTTGTCTTTAGATCATCAATGTTCAGGGGTCAGTGTGTCAAATACTGAAAAATCTGCTTTTTTTGTTTGTTTTACTTTAGATGCATCAAAACTGCATAAGACTGACATAACAGATGTCATAAATATGGAGTCTTCATGAATGTTTAACTGCTTTCTTTAAGTGTCATTTAGTAAATAATGACACTTTTAAAGCAAAACCACAAGTGTAATTTTCAGCCTTCATAAGGATGATATCATTCTTATGCGCACGCCTTCAAAAAATGTGTTACCAGTAGAACAAAAAGATGCATGTTAAGACATATATAGGAATAATCTCTTATTGATTTGAAACTACTGCCTCTATCAAAAGAACTTTCTGCACATTTTTTCTGTTTTTCCGTTTGCGTCAAAGTCCTTGAAAATCAGTGAAACTTTGAATAGACCTCAAAAGAAAACCACATATCTGCATCAGCCAGAAAAAGTCTAACATAGATGAATAATAAAGTTGACCACTGGGATAGGAAACGTTGAGAAATTAATAAAAAAAAACACAGCTGTTGTTTTGTGTGTGTGTGAAGTTTTCTTGGTGAAATATGTTTTTCAAGTGCACTGATTTTCAGTTTTTTTAAAGCAATGTTACCGTCTCCTCTCTCTGCCTTTATTTCCCTCCAACTCTTCCTTCATCCTCATCACTTCCATTATTCCCTCTGTTTCTCTCCTCGGCCTCGTTCTGCTTTTATCCCCCCTCTCTCTTTTTTTTTTCTTTCCTCCTCCCCTCTGTCTAATGCCAACTCTCACTATTCCTCCTTCTCTCTCTCATAACTATTCTTTCGCGCTCTGCCTCGCTCTCGCTCTCTCCCGGTCGACAGAAGGCGTTCAAAGACACCAGTCAGTATGTGGTTGGGGAGCTGTCTGCGCTGGAGAGCGAGCAGAGGCACATAGACGCCCGAGCAGCTCGCGTGGAGAAGAGGCTGCGCTATCTCATGGACACAGGTACCCCAAGCCCAATTACACTGGAAAAACTGTTTTGGCAAATTGAGCGTACACACATGCGCACGCACACACACGCACACATTTATGTACACTCAGAGAGTTTGTGTGTTTGTGACGGAGGGAATCTTTGAAGCCCCCCCACCCCCGCCCCAATCCCCTGAATTCCCTCCCCCCGCCCTCTTGGATGAATGTTGTGCGACGTAGCGCTGGGTGGATATGAAAGGAGGGGTGAGGGAGGAGACGGGAGGGTTGGGGGAGGGAACGAGGGGAGTGTGTCTCGGGGATGGGAGAAGAAGGGAGACCTCTCTGGGCCGGGGTGATAAGGGAGCCCTTCATGGGGGAAACGATAACTGGGTGCGATAGCCGAAGTCTGCACCGCCGCCGTTTGCCAGCCGCGGCCCCAGCCAGCCTCCCCAACTATTGAACAGTTGCGCTCAGCCATGCACAGCTACACACACACGCACACACCCCCCCCAGTACATATCTGGCCTTCATTGATATGCTGTATAAGGAAAGACGGGGGTGAGTTAAAGGGAGAGGCAAAGAAATGGCAAAGAGAGAGAACAACACGAACCACCGACACAGCTCACAAACCCGCGACTCAAATGCTCACACGCCCCGTAAACGTGGTGTGGCGTACAGAGCCAGATTCATAAGTTTTTTTATTTAAGGTTTGAACCCCCCCTCTCACCTCCCCCGAGTAAAGCCTTGTTAAGACATGAGACACTACACCGAGCCAAATAAAAAAAAAAAAAAAAGACGGAGGGGCCTCGGCTCTGACAAGTCCCCAAATGAAATTGGAGAATCGCTCCCTCCCATTGGTGACGATAATCGTCCCGTTTCTCACCAGGGAATGCTCCAGGGCCGGGGGAGAACGTGAAATATTTTTTGATATTTGCGAATGTCTTGACAGTGTAGTGATTTAACAGTAACTCTTGTGGTTTTCTTGACACATCGGTGGCGAATTTAACCCCGAAAATCCTGGATAAAAAAAAAAGCAACAGGGCCAGGGCAGAAGAAAGAGCTTTTAGAAATGGAAACCAGGTTGCTGAGATTTGTGCTCACCTTCTCCATCCCATTTGGGTGCTGATATTGAAGCTATCTCGTTGCCGTTTGTTGTGTTTGCTTTCCTCCTTTTTGCTGCCCTCCCCTTCCTCTGTGCGCTCTCTCCCTGTCGGAGAGCACGCCATTGTGTCAATCTGAAGGGCTGTTTTCCGTCTTCTTCTTCCCCAACTGTTAAAGCAGCCACTGGCCAGCGAGAAGCCAGGTTATTTACTTTCAAACATCATAAAGAAATGTATATATGAGATGCACACCTATAGTCATCTCCTGAAAATGTGATTTACTAGAAAAAGATGAGTCGAATACAGAAAAGTGAGGATAAAATAATAAAAAGGATATCATATTGAAAAATGCTCCTCGATTTCCTTGTTCTGGTGTACCACAGTGATAGATGTGCTTTTGCTTAGCAACATAACCAACCTGTTTTTCAGTTATCTTTTTCATTTACAGGATCTTTATAAACTGTCCCCAACCTTCAAGCTTTTTTCAGCCAGAAAACTGCAATTGGTACACTTCTGGTGAAGGAACAATGGCAATTTTAAAATGCTGCTTCATTTTCCTGTTAGCGATCAACCAGAAAGCTGCAATCAGTGCAACCGTAGTGATAAACAACAAGAAGTCTAAAATGGTACATCATTTTCCAATTTGTTTATTAAATTTTTTTACAAATATACATCTGAAACTCATGTCTTAGGCTTGTATTTAACTTCCTTTTATCCCCAGTTCAGGTGGGGATAAAATCTGCCGTTCATGGAAGAGTTGCGGGAATAATAATAATTGCCTTTGTTTAACCATTTTTTTTCCTGTTAGATCAAAAGATCTGTTTTCCAAGAGAGAGACCTGGCCAAGAATGGAAGCGTACATAAGAAAAGAAACAATACTAAGTCACAACACAATCACAGTAAAACTTAAACAAATGACTCAAGACAACATGAATGTAATGGTCTTAAATGCATTCAGATATTCTAGTTCTACTATTACTTTGAAAGCAGGTAAGAAGTCCTGCAGCAAACGTTTGCCTTGGCCCGATTCCACAAGGCAAACAGTGAGTGGATTAGTCTCAACCTACTCAGATTGACTCCAAAGCTGAACTTCTAGTCTATATCCACAATGCAGTTTGTTGCTGACAACTAATTCTCCACGCCCATCCCTGTGTGTGAAACATAGTAGCAGCAGTATCATGCTGGGGGAACACTTCCTTTGTTTTTCCATAAGATGTGCAATTTATGAATGGATGAACATTTTAGTCAGTAGATGTTTAAAGCTAAAAGTGGTAGCTTTTAGGGAGAGCTACCCTAAAAGACATGCTGAATAAAACTCGCACCGTATTTTTTACATTTTTATTTGTTAAAAGTTGGTCAATCATGTATCTTTTTGCTTTGAGTTCACAATTTCACACTAAGATATGTTATGTATCCTGTAAAATCCTAATCAAATACACTGAACTTTTTGCATTTAAGAATACTTTTTCATGGTGTTGTTTATAATGATGTTTGATTGTACGTGAGAAATCATAGTCCGTACTTATTCACTTGTGTGACCCAACACCTAGATGTGAAATCGGCTCCTTTGTGCCATCAGCTGCCAACGCTGATCATGTGTCTCTGACCACAGTAACCCAAAACTAAATTACGCATATCCTCTTCTATACTCTGAATAATACAATTCCCAACCGCTTGAAGACAAAGTACTTCTTGACACTGCTCTCTTGAACCCTGTGAAATAAAAATAAAAAAACAAGAGGTATCTTTTTGTTCTTTTTTTTAACACTAATGTAACCCTCTTTATCTATTTTATCCCCAAGTAATTGACTGGACATGGACACTTCCTTTTACTCTACTCTGTTTTATTCAAAATCTCCAGTTATATATTTAAAACCTTCTTCAAAAAAAAATCTTGTAGGCTTATATTGCGTTAATAATAGAACTATTTTCCCTAATTAATGAATTTTTAAAAAAAAAAAGAAAAAAATTTAGAAAGAGAAATACAATTTCTCACAGCACAGTTGAGTAAAAAATGAGTTAAAAGTGGCCAAATAATGAGCAACTCAACTAAAAGTACACAGTGGGGCTTACTACCGTAAGACTTAATGAGTCTCAGCTCCTGATCAATAAGCTGTTAGAGATGAAATTCTAATAAACTGTATAAAAATGGTGTGCGATGAATATTGTTTAAATTCATGATTATCCATCTTGTCACAGTTTTGTTAAAAAATGTAATTCCAAAATCTGCAAAAAAAAGTATTAAAAGCAGAAGTGACATTATTATTATAATTATTAATATTATTATTCACTCGTGTCACACTTCTTTCCAACACAGTGAATGTTTTCTGTATTACTTTATATCAATGTATGGCATTCAATGTATGTGCGAATGCCAAGCGTACCGAAGAGTGCTCCAAAATGGCATTCTGGGTAAATGCAGCCAAAACAAACTTGTCTCGCACTAGCGCAAGGGTGTCAAACTCCAGTCTTAGATTTAGTTTTTTCACCAAATAAAGTGAAAGAAAAGAACATTTTCTAGAATTGCAAATTTTGTGGCAGTAATAAATGACTCGACACAAGCTATATTTTTGCAAAGTATTGTTTTTGCTATTTTAAATGTTTACAAGTCAAACAAATGTTCTAAAATAAATTAACAAATATTTAGATGCATAATTCCTGTCTTCCAACGTAGTGTAGTCAGCGTTAAAATAATTTCCCGTATTTTCATACAAATTTGACGTTACCTTAATTAAGTTTAAGTTTTTATGAGCAGAGAAACTATTATTTTTAACTTTAACATTATTTTAAGTACAAAAAAACATTCTAATTTTTCTTAAGGCTTTTATTATGAAGATTTGTGAGAAGTTCTGTCTCGGTTCATTTGCTTTGTATAAAGTCATCAAACTTCTTCAACTGTTGGATTTTGTGTCATTTAGTTTTTCCTTATAGCTATACACAGATCCTGTTTGTCCCGGAAGTTTGACTAATTCATAGCAAATGATTCAGGAAAATCAGGCCAGGCTAGAGAATGCCACATCTGGGTAAAAGTGGAATGAGCATTCTGGGGTGACTGTGGCTCATTGGGTAGCGTACGCTTCCTGCAATCAACAGGTTTTACGTTTAACTCCAACTTTTTCCTGTCATATGTTGATGAGCTGAACAAGGCATTCAACCCAAAGATGTCCACGGATCTGAATATTGGTGTATAAATGTGTACACGTTTGTGAGTTTGTGTTGTATTCACACCTGCCCTGTTTAGTGCGCTTTAATCACACTCTAGTTTGTTGCATACAAATCTAGTGAACTTTGGTGCAGTTTCAATGTATGTGTGAATGCCAAGCGTACCGAAAAGGGCATTCTGGGTAAATGCAACCAAAACAAACTTGTCTCATACTAGCACAAAGGTGTCAAACTCCAGTCCTTAAGGGCCACTGTCTTGCAGTTTTTAGATGTGCCACAGGTACAAAACACTGGAATGAAATGGCTTAATTACCTCCTTCTTGTGTAGAAAAGTTCTCCAGAGCCTTGCTAATGACCTAATTATTCTATTCAGGTGTGGTGCAGCAGAGGCACATCTAAAAGTTGCAGGGAAGTGGTCCTTGAGGAATGGAGTTTGACACCTGTGCACTAGCGGGAGAAATGGCTCCTGGTCTTTTACCAAGGCTGAAAGAGAAATCCCACACTACTCCACTTTTGTTTACATTATGTAAAGAAGGAAGTTACATTTGGTGTCTTCTTCAGAGGTTTTCATGTCTTTTCCTTCAGTGGTTCTTGGTGCAGCACCGCCACCAAGAAGGGGGGACAAGGTTGTTCAAGGGATTTGGATTACTTGACACAAAGCAGTGTGAAAGAGAACTGCATTAGCTGAAAATGTAACAAATGTTGCAACTTTGGTCCCTAGTCAAAATAGCATATATGCAGTGAGTATGCATGAGTCTGTGTTAAGAGGTCCGCGACATTTAGAGGAGTTGTCGGGTCAGCATACGTGACAAGATATGACAAAAATGAGTGAATAAATTGTTATTAATGATAGTTAGATGGCCGTACATGCATTGTTGTTGTTTGAAAGTGTATTTAAAGCAGGGTCTAGTTGCAGCTGCAGTCAAATATATAAAACATATATTTGACTCCCGGCTCATTGATGTTGGTGTGTCTGGTTAACTGCTAAGACAGGATGTCATACAGTTGTTGATAACAAAGTGTATGAAGATTTAAACTCTACGTTATGGTGTCATGGTGCTGATTAAGTAAAAGCATATTGTGATCACAGCATATTGTCTGACAGATACAGCCATCAGTTTGTGTTTATGTGTATAGCAATTTAGCAATGTATGCTGATCTGGCAGAACACCGGATTGTCAGGTGTGTAAACACCCTAAAGAGCTTTCAGTGGTCGGTATGACTGGAAAAGCACTACATAAGTTAAGTCCGTTTACTATTTAAATTTTGAAGTTGGGTAACATAACTTAATTTAATGTAAAATGGTAATACCACCACTATTAGGGTAAACATTCAAGCCAGGAAGAGTTTCATCCCTATTCTCAGCTAGAGGTTAGCCGAGCTGGGTTTAGATCTGGAGGTGTTGGATGGTAAGAGAGCTGTCCTACCAGCTCAGATGTGCAGAGTAATCGCTGCAGTGCACGCGATCACATGATTCAGCGCTCTCAAAGCGAGTTTGTGTGACCTCGGTGTGCAGCATTGCCGTGGCGGCGCAACGCACTCCAGGACCGGTGAGCAGATGCGAACGGACAAGACGGGCTGACCCGTGAACAATTTGCTCATCTCTCCGCTCCAGCAGTGGGGGAAAACTTGAAGGTGGGGGGAAAGATCCGTGGCGAAAGGCGTGCCACTGCCTCACATTCTGCCTCTCTTTGATATCACATGTCTTTACTTTGTCATTCACTCCATTTTTTTTTTCTCTAATCAAAGACTTGCTTCTTCTTTGTTGTGTTTTTCGTTTCTTTTCATCCTTGTGAAATCTTACTTTCCTCCCACCTTTCCTTCCTCCCTCCTCTCCTCTCCCTTGGTTCGGGCACGGCGCAGCTTTCCGCAGCATTTTCTATTACGCGGCGGCCCTCCCCAGATGAGTCCAAAGTAATTGGGGTGGTTAATTTATTTACTCAGAGGCAGTTCACAGCACATTAAATAATAGAGATAATTGAACAAGAATTGTCAAGTGTCTTCTGATATCAGACACATTACAGGAGGGAGTGTGCATAAAACTCCATTTCTATGCCCCCATTGTTTATGGTAATTAAGTACACAGATTTATTCCTTGGTCGCCTTCCAAGCTTATGGCAAGCGGCATTGTTGTCTTCTATTAATATGTAATCAGTAAATAGTTTAATTTTCTAATCTGCGGTTGGAGAATTCACTTTCTAACAACTCTTAATTACTGCTGGGCTCTAATGAGTCTCACCGTGCCGCTGCAGCCAGCCAATCAGAAAGCCCAGCTCTGGGTCGGGGGGGAATTTGAATTGCTGCAACCCTTCCCCAGCCTCCACCTCTACCCCCTCGACTAATGAACTTGTTATTCTTACACCTCTGGGAGCGCTGTCCTTCACACATCCAACACTAGGAGAACGTTTCACCTCCTGCAACAAACCAGATATTAACAGTAGAAGAAAGCTGAGCAGAATACTTATAAATATTTACTGTTACATTCCTATAAAGCTAGCTTTATTTTAAGGATGTGGCTAACATAGGCTAACAAGGTAGGACTAATATACTATAGTGGTATTTTGACTAATATTATTATCTTTTTTAAAAAAAAAGTTGTTGAATTGGAATACAGATGAGTTATTAGTACGAAGAAGCTTTTAAAGCACCATTGCAGAAATCCCCTAACCCCTGTTGAATATATCTAACAGCCCCCCCTACCTGGCCCCCACACTATTTACACACGCCTCCTGTTTCAAATAGCTATATAAGCAGCAACAATGGACGCAATTATCCAAATAATGCCACTTAGCTGCAGCGCAAAAGCTGCCCCTCACCTACTGTGCATTTGATAAGAGATAAACAAGCAGAGAGGGGGGAGAGAATGACTTTTAGCTCTGCCAGATTAACATACGTTTAAAAAAAAAAAAATCGCACTCGAAGCCGATAAGATTGACGCGGGGGTTTTTGTGGCACGCGCTCTCTTTAATCTGCCTTTGTGTCTGCAAGTCGGCGAGAGGAAAATGGCACAAGGAGAAATCCAGCAAGATCTTAATGCATCCTTTTTTAGATGTTAGGCATATCGCACTCCGAATCACAGGGAAGGATGGAGCGGACCGTTGACGGCTTCACAGCCGAGAAGAACTGGTTTTATTCAAATGGGAGGTGCGGGTTCAGTGACGTGAGAATCCTAAGCATCACCCAGCGCCTCTAAATCTCACTTATCCAAAACACCCAGGACTGGCCCAAAGGCACAAGAGGCCCCGGGTAGGGTTTCACATGGGCACCCAGCTCTGCTTTTCTCAACTAGCTGAAACTGTGGTAGTTGGAACAGCAGCTGACTGCATTAAAACCCGAATTTCATTGATTACAGACTACAGATTCTTGACAAGTATAAAAATTATTTTTGCATTATTTGTTGAATTAATCGGACACTAATTTCTTCTTTCTATCTTTCATCTTTTTAAAAGTTTAATTTCCATTGTACTTATTTAAGAAACACAAATTATAATTAAAATTCTTGATTTTTAAAATTATTTTATTGTTTCTTTGGGGGTACAACAAGTATATTTCTAAAGCTTTCCTGTATGAATTTATTCTTTTTTATGCCCCCAGAACAGCAGAGATATGACAAGCCAACCACAAGGATTACTTGCACCTTGATTCGACCCTAGAGACACTAGTTACACTGAAAAAACACAGTCTCACAAAGTTTCAAGTGAAAAATCTGAGTAGACTTAAAATAAGGCGAAACTTTTCAGCAAGATATGGAAGCTCGATTTAAGTCAATAATTCTTTAATAAGCTAAAGAAGCTATAGTTCCACTGGCAGAACTAACCAGTGGAACTATAGCTTCTTTGTCTTGGTGAAAGTTACCTGTAAGTTAGTTTTGTCTTATTTTATGTCTACTGAGATGTTTTCACTAGAAACTAGACCAAAAATACCTGGTAAGATTTGTTGTTTTTCCAGTGTAGAAAACCATCATTTACTTGGATTTCTTATAATGTTTCTTAATCAGGATTCATATTCCATCGGTCACACGAGCCTATCCTTTTCGTGTTTGTTTTATGTTTGCTACGCAAACAGCCCACACAGCTTTGACTGTATTATCTGAAGCAGTTCCTTCACAAAAGTAATGCTGAAGAAGAAGCTTAACATTAATTATTGCAACTGTGGGCAGATTACATCCACGGCCGCCTTGTAAGCACCGGCGGACTCGTCTTGACCTCCTATATGAGAGCTTAAAGACACAAGAATGGCATTTTACCAACTTTAATGGGATAACCAGTCTAATCTCTCAGCTTTGAGAGAAGTAGTGGTGTTTGGGCTATAATACCCTTTGCAGTTCATAGAGCGAAAGATGCAGGGAAGCGAGGTTGTTGCCGTCTGCGCTATTCAGCATTTGCTACCTTTCTCAGTCATGTTTTTCACGTATTTACATTAAAAGTCAGAACCCTTCAGTTCAAAAAACGAGATGAATATCATTAACTACTTCACGAGAAATATGGGCTTTGCTGAGGGCTTTTTTTTGTCTGCTGCGTGAATTTTGATTGCTGAGCAGTGATATTGAGACTGTTGATCAATAATCACGAAGCCAATTTGTAAGCTAAGCCCATGGCAACTGAGATAGGCGCAGCTAGGAGAAGATGTGCTCCCTCGGTCATTTTCTCATCATTGTTGGGGTTACAGAAAAGAGCATTTGCTTTCCGTCCAGAGAGAGTTTTGAACGTGTTTGTGGTCATCCTGGATTCCCTTCAGGACCAAACTCGGCATTCTTTGCCGATCGGGACGAAGGGAAATCTGAGGATCACTCCTTTAAAACCTGTTGCCTTTTTTCTTGCCTTTGAGGTTACAAAACAAAGGATTTGAGCTTTTTTGTTTTGTTTTATTTTGTGTGTGTGCATGAACGACTTCAAGGGTTCAGCTGGGTCAGAACACAGATTAACACCCTCTCCCCTTGCACACTCATATACACTCTCATTCCCTGCTCCCGCCCTTAATCTCTTCGGCCATTTGAATGTTTGAGCAGCAAAACAATTTAATTAGTCAACTTGTGCAGAGGCGAGCCGTGTGGAGCCCTCCTAACACCCTCTGGCCCCTTCAGCCCAGCGACGCGACCCTTGCTCCCAGATGTACACAGCTTCTTTTTTTTTTTCCCCTCTTCCTTCTTTTCTTCTGCCCGGTGTCAGCCTTTCATACATTCTTTAACAGTGGAGATGAAAGGGGGATTTTTAGGAAGATTAGGGAATGGGATCTTCTAGGCATTGTCTGAGAATCTTCAGATAAAACAAGTGGGGTGGATGGAGTCAACGGGAGGCAGGCAAGGGAGTTTGTTAGGATGAAGGGACCTGCAGCAGCCAATCTAACGCTCACTAAAGTAGGATATATCTTGTTTTTCCTGTTCTACTGTCTTCATTTTCCGTGTTATGGTTGTCTTTTTCTCTTTAACTCAGACTACTTTTTTCTGTTTTGCTGTTCTTTTATCATTTTTAAGCCTACTAAAGCCCATTCAAAGTTGCACTCACGGGGCCAGGCTCCCCGTCCTTCCTCAGGCAGCCAGCGATGGTGCCGATTAACATTTTGAGCCGAGGAGCGAGTAAATGGGGATAGATGATGTGGGGAGGGTTGCTGGAAACAAGTGGGAGATGGACAATGGCCGCTTATGATAATCTGTTCTTTATTGGAGCATCCCGCCAATGCTTTCATCAGCCGCCCCTCTGCTCGAGACCCCGGGCAGCAGCCGGGCCAAACAGTGCCGTGGGCTGCCAAACACATCGTCACCGAGATGCAGCTGCTGAAACGCACACATCCACGGAGCCGTTGAGCTGCACAGGCAAAACTAAATCACAAGCTGCTTTTCCAGTACATATGAACACAAAGTCAAAAGAACTAAATTTTAATGAAATAGAAATGCAATCAAAATCACACGAATATGTTTGTTCACTTGATAAAAATAAAAAAAAAAACATGCTGTGACATCTCCCCCTACCATTTCCTGCCGTCGTCTTCGTCTCTTCCCCCTGTGGCAACATCTGGTTGTTGATCATGTGACTTGTGATGCAAACAACTGTTTCCATTGCAGTTTTGCGAAATACACCAATTTAAATACAGCCATAAAACCACCTCATCCTAGTGCAAGAACTTTTTGCCGAAAAATGTTTTTCTTTTTTTTTTTAAATTGGCATTTCAGTTAAGCAAATTTATTTTGTAATTTCAACTTATGCAATTATGTAATATGACAACAGCTATGTCATTTTGTATGTGTAATATGACACACATATTACACACATGCAACACAGCTACAGTTATATATTCTTGTGGTTTTTCCGAGGTTCAACAGATTTTCTTCATTTGCTACTCAACTTATTTTTATTTGTGCGCTAACGGCTAAACATTATCTGTGCTCCACCTTGTTGTACATTAATATCAACAAAATGACAAAAAAAAAAATATTTGGGGTGCACCGATTGCAATCTTCTCTCCAATCACGAGCTTTAAAAAGCCTGACCGACCAATTAAGCCTGCTCATACCAATTTTTTTTTTTTTTTGGTATGAGCTCTGCGTCTTTAACGACTTATTATGTGAGCAAACCTATTCACATGTGACTTCAGTTGCAATTCTTATTTAAGGGAAAGACCGCAATTTGAAATGGTGTTTTTTCAACGGTAGATGACGTTTTGCGAACATTTTTAATGGAAATGCCGCTTCTATTTTCTTATAAAAATACTAAATGAAGAGTTAACAACCAAACACATTACATCAAAATTCGTTATTTATTTTGAAATTGTCTTTGATTCAAAAAAATTTATTGCGATATGGTGCACTTCAGTATAAGAAAAGAAAGCGCAATGTAATCTGTCTTGTAAAATTACTCAATGTAAATTCTTTATATTTGTGTTTTCTTAGTAGATAACTTAGTCCCTTAGTTTGCTGGATATTACTGACTTGTCATAATCCAGCTCTGCAACTTTGAGATGTTATTTATTTATTTTTTTTAATTATTATTATTTTTTCCAAATTTGATAATCAGAAATCAGACCCAAACTGTCTTAAAGAGTCATCCATAATTTTTGGCTAATTGTATGTTTTCTGTCCACCTACTGAATTAACAAACTGTAGTCTGAGTACATAATTGAATTTGAACCTTGCAGTCAATTAATCAAGGCTTTCTCATGGTAACAGATGTGGTGGCACTCAACAATACAGGTTAATGACAGAGGTTTGGCCAGTAATTACACCATTCACATGCTAACAAAGCTGCTTGCCTTGCTAAGGTTGTCATCACCCCCCCAACCTTCTAGCACACACACACACGCCCGCACGCATACACACTCTGTCCCATTTCCCATTGTAATGAGCACTCGGGGCTACAAATACCAACAGCTGTCCTTCCCATTGCATTTCCATTTAAATGTCTATTTAAACAGAGCAATTTTGCATCTGTGTATTGAATCAAAGCTCAAGCCGAGGCCCAGAGGCTTTAACCGCCTGGTGTTGGTGTCGGTTGTAATGTAATGCCTTTTTCCACACTGAAAGGGGATTTATGCGTCACATTTACAAACACACTGGGGACAATGGGGCAAAAAAAGAACACAAACGGATAGAAAATGTTTAAAACTTTTCAGTTAAGAATTTTTAAACAGGTGAGTGTGTTTTAGCCTAAATCATGTAATTGTTTGAAAGGAACCTAAACTAATTTATGAGAGTATGGAGAGCGAGAGAGAGAGAGGCAGGATTTAGATAGAAGTGGTGGAGACGAGGGAGGGGAAGCCACCGAATCTCAGCTCAGAGATGAGAGGAGGATGACTAATGTTGTTAGCAGAGCCATTACTGGTCTGCAGATTAATTCATTAAGTAAATTTATCGTTTTACCTCCCTTCGGCCTCTTGTCACAAGGCGTGTAATATGACACCTCTCAAATTTGTTCTAACATCTACCCCAGGGGTGGGCATTGAGTACTCCCCCTCCACCCTCCTCCCTCACACACACACACACACGCCCTCCTCCCTCTCTTTGCTAATAAGGAGGGAGGAGCAATTCAAGCTAAAATGACTGCATCTGTCTGTCAGTAGGCTGAGGAAGAGGGAGTCCTCCAGCTCACAAAGTTTTTCATTCAGAAATTTCTCTTTAATCATAAAACATAAGTAGACTACTGCACTTACTGTCTCAATATGACAGTGCAAAAAGTACAAATATTACCAGGTAATTATCGTCCATTTTCTAGAGCAAATATATTACTACACTTGAAATAAGACAAGACCGACTTACAGGTAACTTTAAAGCAAGCTATAGGAGCTTGTTTTAAGCCAATAATTTCTTAATGTCGATGAAAAGTACTAGACATTTTCCCCGTGTTGTGAAATAACCTACCAGTAAGACTAGTACTTTTTCATCAGTATTTAGGAATTATTAACTTACAACAAACTGCTATATCTTCATGAAAAGTTACTTGTAAAGTAACTTGTTTTATTTCAAACATACTAAGATATTTAGACTAGAAAGTAGACCTAAATATTTTAGAGTTGTATTTTTGCAGTGTAAATGTATTGTTTTTGTTTTGTTTTGTCTTGTTTTTTTTTGCTAATTCTGTTTTGTAAAGTTATGTCTGAGGAAAGCTCTGTTAGTATCTGATCTTAGCTGTAATGTGGGCTCGGTGTGTATTCTGCAGGAGGCGATGCTTTGGCTCAGATCAAAATCCCCCACAGATTTCTACTTGTTGTGTTTGTCAAGCTGTCCCAATTAACACTGTCAACAGGTACCAAGATTTACACTAGCACTAAGTCATCTCATGTTTCTCCTCACCTCTAAGCTCCCCAAATAGTTCACACCTTGGCCTCTCAGAGAGCTAAACCCGCCTGGCTTAACCCGCAGGCCTCGGCTTATTCCATCTGCCGGTTTCAGCTGCGAGCGCTCTGTTTTTACTTCTGTGGTCTGATGTGGCTGAGGACGAAAACCAAAGAGCCTGAAGGAGGCTGTGCAGAAAGACATCCTTGCTAAATAAGTAATAGGCAATTTTAAGATAAAACTTTTCTTTTTTGTTTTTTATGGCGTTCTCTGTCAGGAAACTTGGGTCAGAAGAACAGCTGAGTATATTCTGAAGATGTTTTGTTTTAGCTTCTGTTTATTAACATTTCAATTTCATTCATTTACAGATATGATCATTTTGTTTGCAAGGCAATTTAGTTGATTGAGATTATTTCTAAACTTTTTAGAAACGTGCTTCTTGATTCATTATAAGAAGTAGATCTGCACAGTCGTTTCTTTGTCTAGAAATGAGACTAGAGAAAAACGTTTCTCAACAGAGAAGGGGACAAAAATATTTGTTTTCCAGAATTAATTCCTAACTTCATTGTTTAAAATACCATCCGTCTCTCCATCCACCTCCATCCATCCATCTATCATTGCAAATATCCATCCATCTTCATCCATCCACTTTTGTCCATCCATTCATCCTTCCTTCATTCAATTAATCCATCTATTCAATCATCCATACATCCATCCATCTATTTATCTATCCTTCCTTCCATCCAGCCATCTATATGTTTATCCATCCATCCACTTTTGTCTGTCCATTCATTCACCTGTTCATCCATCTATCCAGCCAACTACCATCCATTTATCCAATATCCATGTTTGATATGTAAGGAAGCTGGAGTCTCAAGAAGAATCACATTTTCTCATAAAAATTGTGCAGGAACCCTTTAACTACATGACTATGTGAACCCCTCACACGCCTTTTTCCAGGAGGTCTGTTGTGGTGACTCATCCCCTCCTCCCCATCACCATCCATGTTCTCCTCTTAGCTTCGCCACTTTCAAGCAAAGCAGTCAGAAGAGAAAACAAACCCAGTGCCTAACAAATACATGAAGCATTGCTTTAACTAAATCCCACAGATAATGGCTTCTGTGTCAGAGACTAAAGATAGCGGGAGGGGTGACGAATGGCGACGGGGTGAGGGGGGATTACTCTCACGTTTTGCATCAGTTGCTTTCTGCTGGGTGGCCCCACTTGTCAAAAAAAAAAAGGAGGGAGAAGAAACGGATGGAAAAAGAGGAGAGAAAAGCATTTAATGTGGCACATTGAGAAGAGGAGGGCTCTTAATGCCATCAAAGCAAAGGGGGAAATCAGCCATTAATTTATTCTGGCCCTCACACACATGAAGACCGCCAGGCAAACACACACACCAGCTACACACTGTTTGCTACAGCTGTTGATCAGCTCAGTAACATCTGGGGCTGGGACAAAATGTTTGAGACCCTCTTTCTGTTTCTCTGTGTGTGTGTGGGGGTGTACGTTAGGGGTTTGTGTGTGGAGCGAATTATGGTCGTGACAAGCAGAGAAATTTTCCCTGTGAGATACAAGAGGAGGAGCAGATGACTACGCTATTCACTGGCTGATAAGAACTGATGGAGAGGTTAATAAGCTACACACCCAGGTCATCACAGGCTTTTTACCGGGCTACAAAGAAAAGACGACGATGATGAGGAGAATCGGGAAATTGTTGGGGGCTGGTGGGGTGGCCAGGTGGTACAGTCAGGGTGGGGGGGTGGGAGTTCACCTCTCCAATTTCTGTGTGTTTTTTTCCCCAGACTTTCAAAAGTCTGGCAAACTTCGTTCAGCCAAACTCAATTACTATTTATTTGCATCCTCTCATCAGGCAGCATGTACACAGAAGTCAGTTTGTTTTACATGAATGCAAATACCTCAGCCGGACTTTGATGCTACCTTTGTGAATGACAGCAAAAATCGTTATTTACTACCTTCCTATGTAGGACAGTGGATCTAGGGCAGGGTGATTTATCAATTTATCATAGTTTTGCTTTTTGAAGGTTTAATTTATATTCATTTAATACAAGAATGCAGATGTGTGACAATAAAGTGGAAATAATGTGAGAATAAAGTGTTAATATTACTAGAATAAAGTCATCATTTTATGAGAACTCCTACATAAAAATTAACAAACATGAGGAATGTTGAGCATTTTGTGAAGTTATATTTTGGTATCGGTTGTAAAGATAAGGTAATACTTCACATTTGAAGCATTGCTTTCACATCATTATCAAATGATTATCGGCTGCAGGATTTTGAAGCTATTGAGCAAACGACTGAGTCTGTTTTGAAGAAAGAACTGCACAAACTAAGCTGGCCATGTTGGATCTGGAAACGCTACAAGCTTTTTTCATTTAAGCAACTTTTCTCATATTTTCAAGACATTCTTCTTGTAAAATTGCATCTTTATTCTGCTAATATTATGACTATATTCTTGTAATTAAACAAAATTTCTCCTAGCCTGGCCCTAGTACTCCGTTGTACAACTTGCACAGCCACTTTTGGAAAATACTCTGTCATTTGTGATTTCTTTTTTGGAAAATAAAACGAGAAACAAATCTATAAAAATCAGATCTGGCATGAAAAAATCCTAACCCATACTGTTAAAACAGTCACTTACTTTAAGGCTCATCCTGATCATCTGTGGTCTCCTACTTCCTATACATACTTCATACCTTCTGTACAGGAGAGAGTAGTCAAATTTTTTTTCTGTCGTTTGCACAGCATGTCTACGTCTACACAAACATGCATGAAGTTGCTCACATTGTGACGTTTGTACGTTTAAAACTCTATCAGATCGTAGAAAATCCCGTTCCACAGGTAGAACCTGTTAATCCAAACCTGTGCTGCTGTTCTGCTGATTAAACCTGCTTCAGATCACCTGAGGGGTTTAGATGGTTTCAGCATTCAGGTAAATCACAGCGTTTGTTCATTTCTTGTGCGATTCATTAGTGATTAAAAGTTTTAATAAAGAATTAAGGCTTGAGTGTTTCTGTTTGCTGCATGATATTTAATTGGTCCCCGATTTATACGTTACTTTATCTAATGAAACCAAGGCTTCTCTTTGGCAGCAGCTCATTTTGATTAGCATGTGTGGATTTGCAGTTCTTGAAAAGTGCTCCCTTGACTGCTTTTATTTCCCACAATCCTCCTGTGTAACCTCAGGCGATGGGAAAGCACCCCCGCTGAGCAGAAGACAGAATCCTTTAGCAAAAAAAAAAGAAAAACAGACTCGTTATTCCTTCGTTCAGTGTCTCTCTTCTCACTCTGGTGAATACTTTCTAGTGGATCTGCATGGCTACTATAAAAATTAATTCAGTTATGAAAAGGATTGTTTTTGGAGAACTGGGTGTTTTTTTGCGTTGTTTGAATCTAAAAACATTTAGACCAACTTATGCTTAGTTATAAGCATAAGTGCATATGCTTATAACTATGCATAGTTATAAGCATATGCATTCATAAGAATGTTAAAAGAGATCTTTGTGTTTTGAAGATTTTGAGATAAATTACTCTGCGTGATATGATGCTGGATGTGAACTTTCTCAACAGCCTGGGACTTCACAGACAAACTCTGAAATCATACAAGCCATTGGACTTTATTTTACTTTGTGGTAGAACAAAAATGCCTTTAAACAAAAGATCTGTCATGAAATGAGTCTCTACTGAAAATCCACAGATTTTATGCGATCACGTTGGTTATGACCCAACGGGAATAGTAACACTCCAGCTCAGAGGGTGGGATCAAACACACAGGAGACGAAAAATAGCCAGATCACAAACAAAAGAATAAGAACATTTTGAAATGCAGGGAGGAGAGTTCTCCTGTCTCAGTTTATTCTTTTTCCTTCTGTTTGTTGTCTCAAGGCAGTCGGGGCTACTGCTAACTACCTGCTAATAAGCCCTTGCTAGTTAGCCAGCTTTTTTGCCTCTCTCATGGGTAAATGTAAGTTACTCAGCAGTTGGCTGGACTACTTTCGTCTTTGCCTTGGCTGATGTTCTGTTGCCACATATGGTAGCATTCTGTGCTAAAAAGCTTAGCACCACTATTCTATGAAATATGCACTTTTCTTTTGAGCATTTCTCCTGTGTTTGGTGAGATTTTCAGAAACCCTGTGTCAACATTTTTGATTGTGGTTCTGTTTTACCAAGACGATGGAAACCAACAGCGGAACCAGGACTTGTGATTGAAAGTCACAACCTGAATCTAATTTGTTCCCAATGACTGAAATACGTCGTCATTCAGGGCCGATCCCAGACATGTCTGCTGTTAAGAAGCTACGTGTGAATAAATCATAAAACGCTCCCAAATGGATGTTAAGCTGTGGTCTAAATAAAGTATCTTGATTCTGAAAAATGACAAGAGAGACTCCAAACAGGATAGCAGCATGGGTCCTCCTCTCTTGCCACCTCTCATACCTTCTCTCATCCCAGAGCTAATAGAAAGGCGCCGGCTCCCTATCACCCACTCGCCTTTAATAATAAAGAGAGCCCCCGTGGAAAGGAGCTAGCGCTAGCTGCTGAAGATCACGCTGGTAATAGGATGATGCCTTTTTGCCTTTTGTCATCAGATTATGAACGGGGATAGCCTCTCCTCTCGGCTCCTCCACTCTTAGCTCTTCCCACACACGGCTCCAGACGTCCTGGAGGGCCCTGTCGAGTTAAAGTGGAGGCAGGCGTAGCCAGGTCTTTGTTGCTCTGCTTGTATGGTAAAAGCTTTGCTAATGAAATACCTTTTAGGGGGTATCGGCAGGTGAGCTCCCATATCAGGCGTTTCAGCTAAAAAAAAAAAAAAATACACACACACACAGCCGAGCCGATGCTCACATCCTCTCCGTCTCCTCATTTGCCCCCTCTTGCTATATTAATTACCTGAAGTGCCCCGGCCTTGCAAAAAAAAGCTCTCGATTCTGCCGCTTTCCTGCCTCTCTCCATCCAACGTGACAGCTACGGCTGCAGCCAGCCTAAAGTGGGGGGTGCAGCAGAAAGACAGATAATAGTAGTAATGAACACGGGTGGCAATAATGAGGAAGGTAATTGAGAAATGGTGTATTACAAGCCTCTTGATTTTCCTTTTTCAGCCTCAGGCTAAGTGGGGACAGGTTGTAAATCATCTTATTTAGAGCTCCGTTAAATGGTTTGTGTTGAGCGTTGGAGAGAGTAGGGCTTTCTGGTGTTCAAGCTGAGGCGAACTGACAGGCAAAGAGTTGTGATACCTAATGTGGGAGGAAAGGTTTAAAGTCGCTGTCGACTTTAGACTCATTTATTTTACTTTTAACGTCTAATTGACGTTGAGTGGCAACGGTGCGGTCCGTTGAACTCCTCACTTCTTCTTCTCCGCCACACTTTGTTTTCTGCTGTGTTTCTGTTTGCAGAGGTGTGAGAAATCTCACATCAATCACCAAATGTGTCTCCCTGTTAGCATTTCTCTCTGTTTCTGTATTCTCCTCCTGGGAAGATGCTTCGAGTTTTCCTTAGAGATACCCCAACCAAGATTTCAAGTCCGATTTCAAAACATTGGGTTTTATGAAGTTTTGCGGCTTCCGTCTTAAGCAGATTCTTTGGAGACTGTTAGAAGAAGAAAAAGAACAGCTTTCAAAATATGTTTTCACACTAAATCAGGAAAACTTCTCCTGTTTTAGGCACGTTGGAACAATCAGAGCAGGAGAGATACAGATTTTTATTACTTTAATTAAAGAAGTTGACATGCACTAACATTTATATTTCTTAAAGCAATTTGCGAAAACCAGGACAATGGTTATTGCTTTGTCAGATTCTGATTACAGTGAATTGATATGTTGGCACACCTATGGACGCTTTTTATGGCAACACCTTTAACTCACAGCTTTCGTGTGTGGCATGAAAAAAAATCAATAAATATCAGACAAGATAACAGGAAGAGAAATAACTGATTCTTCCTCAGGTACAGTTTCTAGATATCTGAAGGTGCCATATTCATTAATTAAATGCAAGTAGAAACCTGTCCACTCATGATATTGA
The DNA here is from genome assembly GCA_903067095.1 of Girardinus metallicus. Lineage (NCBI taxonomy): Eukaryota > Metazoa > Chordata > Actinopteri > Cyprinodontiformes > Poeciliidae > Girardinus > Girardinus metallicus. Next base: position 123,211 of record CAEGAE010050063.1, read on the forward strand.
CAAGGAAGTTATGTGACCCAGAAATTAGTGTATTTTGGTGCAAAATATGTGCATCACTGGCTCTTCTCTGTTCCTATACCATGCGGGGTTTGGCACATTCTGTGCTAAATAAACTTTTAATCTTACTAAGGCCTCAGAGAGCCATATTTAGTGTGACCTTACCCTATTTTTAGTTTTTACGCTCTTAAATTTCACTCGAGGTAGCATTGAAAAGGTCTTGTTTCTGTAAAGACATTCTACAGAATGTAAATCCTTACCTTAATTCCTTAATTTCCAAATGCTAGCCAACATTTCCTAGTCCAGGTTGTTCCACAACATATAGGCAAAAAGCTCAAATGGATAAAAGTTTTGCTCTCTCACAGTGAGAATGAACGGTAGACATGTCTCAACGAGTCTACAAAATATAGCTTCTTTGTCTGCTGACCCTGAAAATATGTTAAAATGTAGACTTCTACAGAGTGTGTCCACTGATTGCATTTCTAGTTTTGTCCTGTTTTGGTGGGTTTGCGGACCTTTCTCACTTGTGTGTGTGTTTGTTGTTTTTCTGGCCCTCTCTCCCACTCAGCCTGTGATAGAGACAGGGCGGTCTCGGCTTTAACAGGCAACGGCTGCCTCCACTAGCCCATAGTCTGCCACTCTGTGATAATGTTTATTGATTTGTGGCAAAAACACAATTTGATGGACTGGGGGAAGGCGGGGTGGAGAGGCTGGTGGACTGAGGCGAGCAGAGGTCTGTGTTTGATTGTCACAACTTGGCTGGCTGAGAGACAAATATAGAAATATTTTAGGATTGGTTGTGTGCTTTCTTTTTTTATTTGTTCTTCCAATCTGAGCACAATTATATAACATTTAAAAATGTAATGGTAAAGTGTTGTAAATGCAGATTTAATTGAGAAAATGTACAATAGTGTGAATGGAAAAAAGAAAGCAAACACACCTTTTCTCTCTGTTTATTGAGCAGGGGGAAATGTTTACCTCAGTTTGAGTGTGAACTCAGTTCATCTCCGGAGTCTGTGGACTGTTTGCTTGAGCCCCGCCTAGACATCAGAGGTGGAGGAATGAGAGGTGTCTGGAGGCTGATCTACTGTTAGCTTTCTGGTCAAATGTGTTTGCTCAGGTTCATGGGTGTTTGCTTCTGTTACTCGATTAGTTGAGCAGTCCACGCACGAGAGCAAAGAGGTGTTATTCTGCTGTAAAGAGAGATGGAAGCATTAGGAGTCTGAAATCCAACTCACGTTTCCAAAGAGGGAAATAAAGAAACTAATCTACCCTGTCGAGCTCATAGATTATGACATTTTCTAACATCCTCTGGAATCAAAGATAATGTACACGATGAAAACTTATAATTGAGTCTAACAATATATTATAACTGAGAGAACGTTTATATTTGAGACTTGATCTTTCACTTCCATGAAATTCTTGAATCTAATCTGTGGATTAGAGCAGTTGTCTTGCAATCAGAAGGTTGTATGTTAGATTTCTGCTATCACATGTTGATGGAAGAAATCAACATGTGATAGGAGAAGGCACTTTAAACCCAAGTTTGGTTTTATAAACTTGCATACTGGTTTATGAATGTATGCACATTTGTCAGCGTGAATGTGGCTCTAGTGCAAAACCGTCTGTAAGCCTGGAAAAGCACAATCCAAGTTCAGTCTATTTACCATTTAGCCATGTGGGTGCATAAAGCCTACACTCACAAAACACTGACTTTTTACACAAAGCTCCCCCTTGGAGCTTCAGTGTCCGTGTCAAATAACCCCACATCTCCTCCAGACTAGCAGCAGCAGCAATTAGCAAACATCTGGTGGAGCTGCACATCTGCTGAGCCCATCATAGGAACTACTTCTCAGTCCAATGGTCCTAAGAACGTTTGGCACCATGGAGAAGCTTTGTTTGATGACATCCTGAATGCAGAGGAAAGAGTAGAATGTTCTGAAAGAGACAGAGGCCCAATTTCAAAGCGTCATACGGCTATGGTGCGAAATTGAGCTACTTTTAAGTTATTTTTGATACACACAGCATTTTTATAACAACTGAAGATAACGTAGTTATGATATTGTGGTATAAAATGGCACTCTGTGCCTGGAAAATACATAATACCACTCCTTTAATCAAGGAAGGTTTTTGCCTATTAACCGATTCAGATCACTTACACTTATCACAAAATCCTAATCTGACTTTTTTCGTAATAGTGTCAAACACCTTTGTAGACCTTTAACTGAGCTACACCTTATTTGTTTAATTGAAAACAAATATCTATAAAACCACAGCTTAAAACAAAATCTATATTTCTCGAACCACTTACTTGTCTTGTTCTCTCATATCTCCGCCTCCTTTGTGAGTTATAAAGCAAGCAGTGGTTGACAAATGACACCAGTGGAAAAGGCACTCATTGTCCCACAGTGTGAGAGGAGGCTTTTTTTTTTCCACTTTTTTTTCCCCCTCAGTTTTACTTTTCTCCTATTTCTGTGTGTGGGGAGGAAGGGGGGAAGAGGTGCGAGCATGAATCGGTTAATGTGTTCCATTCAGCAGACATTATACACAGGTTCAATAAAGCAGGAATCTGCTCTATGCTCCAGGACTATTGTCCCATTCAGGACGGATAAAAAGGCCTCGTCCAAGACTCCCCTGGAAAGGAAAATAAAAAAAAAAAAATAAAAAAAAGCTCTCGGCAGCACTTGAGTGGAGAGCGGTGGAGAAAGCTGAGGAAATCACATGTGCAACGTAGACAAGAATGAGCGGCTTGATTGTTCCACACAACCCTGGCTTAATGTTGCAGGAGTTGTACCTGCTGTTGGACTTTGGCTGCGCTGCTTTGAATCGTAAATTCAAATGTGATTTGGCATTTTAAACTTGACTGTAAGAAAGATTAAATCGAACTGATGTGAAACTCTAAAACCGAATCATGGAGTTTCCTAACCTCTTCTGCTCTCTGTTAGCAAGACGCTGCTCTCCTCTCATTAATTAAATCACTTCTTTGCCAGGCTCCTTAAACATGACCCCCCCCCCTCTTGGTGCCTCCTCTGATTAGGCCGGCCCATCATGCATATTCACGTCGACGCGGTGACAGCCTTTTAACGAGCTCTTACCTAATCACAAGAAACAATGTTCATCCTGTTCTTTTTAGTCCTCCTTTTTCTCATTTTCCCTTTATATGTGTTTGGCTTTCATCTTCGCCGATCCCCCGCTGATATCAGCCGGGGCCCGACGCACTGATGGGAGAGAACGGTGGGAGAGGCACAAGTGCGGCTCGGGCCCTTAAATAAGCTACAACTGGGAAGGGTGGCTTGAAAACACAAGACAAGTTCGGCTTTATTTCCTCCCTCTCCCTGCCTTTATAAATGTCTGATAGACAAATTGGATTAGCAGCTTTTGGATTAAATAACAAAATGGTGGGATAAGGAATGAGATAAATGTGCTGTGATCACAGCTTTTAATGTGTTTCTCTTTCTGTTCCACTCATTTTCCTGTTCTCCAAAAGACCTTTGAGGGACAGATACAAGATTCATCGAGTTACTGTAGTTCATATTTGATCAGTTAATGTGGATACTAAGACAAATTAATTTTTAACAAGCTGTACAGCAGCTAAATGGTCAAAGTGTTGATCTCTGGAGTTGTAGATTTAATTTAATTAAATTTAGTCATTTTTAGGGAGGTAGAAAGACAAAAAATACAAACTTTTGTGTTGAGTACCACATCTAATGGAAAAAAAATTTGAAAAAAATAACTGGTATCTTATTTAGATTGTTATTTTGGGGTTTTTTTCAACCATCAAATTTTATTTTGCAACAAGTTCCCCTTATAATACCTTTAAATAACCATAGCTGAAGCATTTTATAATTTGTTCTTTGTTTAAATTGATCACAGTTTCTAGAAGCTTAGAAAGTAAGCCGTCTCTTCCTGTTTCCCAGGGATGTAAATATGATGTGACACACAGGTCCATTTATTTTAGCTGCCAGGCGGAGCAAGGATCTGTCTTTATCTTGACACCAGGCCCAATGAGCAGCTTGATGAGGGAAGTTAAATCTCAGAAGCCCACCGATAATTTCAACAAAGTGGCATCGTGGGATTACAAAGTCCCAATAACAATAATTTGACACCATATTCTCTGGAAAATGTCTTTTCTGGCCTAACAAGCATAAGTTTGTGGAGTTTGCTCAATTCTGCTGCCACTTGAAACTGGAGCTGTGTGCTTTGGTCAGATGAGACCAAGTTTAGCTTTACAGCAACAAACACTTGGTACGTTTGGCGTGAAAGAAGAGAAGAAAACATGGAAAAGCATCTCATTCTCATTGTGGATGTGGAGGGTGCTGTGGACCTGTTTCTCTACCACACCTAGAAACCGCATTGGAATTTGTGCCATCAAGATCTCTAGGGAATGTCAAGGAATTTTAAACCCACTGTGAACTCAATCAGTGGAGTAAAATTGGGTCATTATTGAGTTCTTCAGCCAGAATTAGTTTGGGGCAAAGACCAAATTGAGACGAGAACATTTCTTAGTTCCCATGTCTTAGTAAAAAGCAGCCTGGCCCGACTTTGCCAAAAGTCACCTAAAGAACTCTAAAACTTTGAAAAATAAAGTTCCCTGGTCTGATGAGACCAAACTGAACTATGTGGCATGAATACCAGGCATCCTGTTTGGAGGAAAGCATGCACCATTCCTCACTTAGGCAAAACATTCATGGTGGGGCCAGCATCATGTTGTGGGGAAGTTTCCATCAACAGTAACCGAGAGTAAAGTTGGCAAAGAAGTAAAGATGAATTTAGAAACTGACATTCTGGAGCAGTTTTAAACTCAGACTGGGACAATGGTTTGTCTTCCAACAAGACAAAGACACCCAGCAAACATCCAAGACATATGGACGACTCTATGAATGACCTTGTGTGAATGAGCCAGATCCTAGACTTGAATCCCATTGAACATCTCTAGACGGAACAGGAACTCGCTTTGGACCCACCCAACCTGATGGAACTTTAGAGGCTCTCCAAAGAGAAATGAGCAAGAATTTTTGTTACATTCAGGAAGACGTCAATCTATATTTTCTTTCAAATGTGCATCGACAACACTATTGAGCAAGTGCTGTGGTATTGCTAATAGCTGTATAATTAGAGCTAACAATAATATTTGAATGGATTTAATGAACCCTGCCATTGAAGCCTAGCAGCAAACCCAGTTTTGAATGGCATTGTTGCTGAGATGGCTGTCAATATCTAAAGGCTCACTGTTTTTTACCTTTTGTTTTTTCCTTCACTCCTCTTTTGCTATCTCTCATATTGTTCAAAAACAATGTGTAAACCAGCCTTTTCTTGATGCCTTGAGGATCTCTATCCACACATCTTAGTTTGTGTGATTGTATCCCAAATGTGATTGTTCGAGTGAGTGAAACAAGAGAAGAGGAAGCAGGCGATCAGATAGGAGTTGTTGGAATATGTGTATCAGTTGTATCTCAGCTCTGTGTGCGTGGGCGTGCGTGTGTTGATTGTATCTTCACCACATTGATAGCTGAGCTAACTCTGAACACGATATAAAACACGATACATTTTCCGGTAGGTGAGGAAACCCTGTGTATCTCCATCAGGCATATTTCACCCAGCCTTTGATGTTCTGATCAAACATTGTATCTGTGCCAGTTTTAATACTTCGGCCTCAGCAGAGTTTGGCCTGTTCCCGCTCCATGTTGAGCGCTGAGATGTGGCGTATAAGGCGAGCAGCGAGATCCAGACTGCAACCTGCCAAAGTGGCAGATGCTTTGATCCAAGATGGCCCCCTGAGAGCCAGCATGTCTCAGGGCCAAGGCTGGATTCACAGACAGTGTCAGCACTGGCTGCCAGGGAAATTTACACCATTTGTCTTCATACAAAACAACATTCAGCAGTTTTCCTTCTCTGAATATACAGAGAAGCCCATTTTGGTTTCAGTTTGTTGAAGCATATTTATGTTGGAGTCTGACTGCCAGCCATTGTTGGAGCGTTGATCGTTCCGGACGTTTCCCATAAAACATGGTATGGTTTAAACGTTTTGTGATCCTAAACGGTTGGATGTATTTTTTTTCCCTTTCTGAATTCAGGATTTTACAGTTGGTAACTAAAACTAACTAAAATATACTGAATCATAGTGTTTTTAAAGTTTCTGGAAAAAAAAAATTCTATTGAAAAAATAACTAGTAAAACTGCTTAGTTTTACTGCAGAATAAGTTTTACATATTCTGTGCCAGTGTATGGTGCAGAAAATGTCATATACTGGAATAAAGGTATACTTAGGTCTTAGGGCTCCTTTATAAACACCTTAGTTCTTTCCAGAGATTACCAGGTGAATCCATTACATGACTGACTGGGCCATTCTGGTCATTTCACTTTCTTTATCTGAAACTAAAGTTTCCTGGACTGTGTATAGGGGACTATTGTCTTGCTTGGAAGTCTAGATTTGTTTTATTCTCAGAAAGCTCCAGTACATTTCTCCCTTCATATTTCTTCCAGTTATGTAAAATCTACTAGTGCTAACAGATTTTACAGAAATTTGCTAGCCCCAAAACACCGCATTGTCACTTCTGGAATGGTGTTTTGGGGATGAGGTGCAGAATCACTCTTCCTCCAAATCCAAAAAACAATTTTTGGATCAGATCCAGATACTCCCTGCACTTCACTGGCTTGTCCAATTCTCCTGCAACAAACTTTAAGCAAGCGTCAACATGCTGCTTCTTCAGCAGTGGAGTCTAATGCATTGAGTCAGAACAGAAACTGCAGCTGTTGAGGGAATTATTTATTGTTTTCTTGGGACAAACTACCTGTTGAGTATTTCCAGGTGTTTCTGTAGCTCTCAGACTTTTCCACAGCGCTTGGACAACTCTTTAGATTAACTTTTGACTTTTCTGTCAGAATGTTATGAGGGGACCTGGTTGGGTTATGGTGAGATGATGGCTCTGCACTTATAGGTTATGATTCCAACGTTGCTCACTGGACCATTCACAAGATAAGAAATGCAGCTGTAACCATTTTTCATCATTAAGTTTTGCAACAGTAAGTATACCAAGGGGGATTCTTCGGTTTGACCAATTTTACCACTTCTTGGGAAACTTTTGTATAGCCCCTCTGTTAATATTACACCAGCTAATAGCACATAGCAACAGGAATAAGTTTTAAATAATGACAAACTTGATCTGCTTTCTTGTCTTTTTACATTGTTTGCACATCTTTACCTTCACATCATTCCAATTTTTTTACTCATAACTTTATTTGCGGAGTAATTTGACTTTACTCAAATTTACGTCCGTAAAATAAATATTTAAACTAAGACAAATACTGAAGTGTTCAATACTTATTTCCCCACCTGGAACAGTCAATGTAATTCAGCAGGAATCATCGTTACATTGTTCATGCTCTGTCACTCAGTGAAACCGCGGTGTTTGTCATCTGGGTCGGCATCCTGACACGACCTCTCCACCAGCTGGTGCCTGAACACAACACGTCTTTGAACCGCAGCTTTAGGTTCTCGCATGTCGTGACAGAATGAAAAGTTAAGGTGTGACCATCTTTGTCCAATGAAACTCTGTCTCTTTAAGAGTCAGGTGGCCTCTGGAGTTCAGAGGTCAACCCTGGAGAGGAGGATGCTGTGCAGCTCACCCCTCCATCTCTCTCCTCCTTCTACCCCGCTCTCTTTCTCCTTCCTCTTAACCTTTCTTCTCCTCCTCCTCCCCTTTATCCCACGTTTCCTCTGACCTCCCTCGCTCCCCTTCCCCTCCCCGTCTTCATGAAATGCGCCGGGTGTTTGGCTGGTAGCTGCTGGCTGGCTAGCGGTGGGGGATATAGCTTTATAATCCCCCCTCGTCTTCCAACCCGCCTCGCCACAATGTCACAGGAGCTTAATATTTGCCATTATTATTTGCTTGTTTTATTTGACTTCGAGGCAGCACAATGACCTGTCAGCACAGGCTTTATCCCCCCTCCGAGTGTCGTCCATTTCAAAGTTGACTACAGTAATCCACGAGCCCCCGATTCCGCTTAAATCCTGAAGCTTCCTTTTCATTCTCTTTTTTTTTTCTTTCCTCTCACTCCTCCGCTCCCTTTTCCTCCTAAATGAAATTAAATACGTCTTCTGGCTCAGTGTACCACAAATGTCCACACACTCACCGGTGTCCGCACACAAATCCACATGTCCTCCTTTTGTCATCAGTAAGGCTGTGGCCCAATACTCGCTGTGCCTAGTGATGAACAGTGGTGTGCATAGGGGGACTGGGGGTATGAACAAAAATAACTCTGGTGTCTTATTTAGATTGTTTTTTGGGGTTTTTTTTCAGCCATCAAATTTTATTTTGTGACAAGTTCAACTTGGATTTTAACTTCATTTTGTTCAGAAAGTTGTACATGTTTTACAATGCCAGTGGGCTGAGTGAGAGATTCTTTTATTTTGCATGACCAGAAATATTTCCAAGCGTTCACATTTGTTGCTTTTCTCAGTGAGAAGTGTAGGAGCCTTCTTTCAGCCAGCTGACCAGCAGTGTGCAGGAACAGATCATAAAGTATACTCCAGCCACCCTGACGTCTCATTAAATATATTTTAAATACTGTGGCAGAGACTGTACAGTATGAAATTGTAGCATTTTTGAAAATTTAAGATGTTTTTATACCTTGACATCAGCAAACAGTCGATGCTGAGTCATGTTACATTCACAATTAGTTTGAACCAGAGATGCACCAATAATTTGCCAAATTATTGGTGTTATTATTGCAATCAGTTGCAAAATTGAGTTTCTACTTAAAAAAAAAAAATCTACATTGGTGTCAATGAAAATCACCAACATTTGTTATTTTGACAAATAACCTGCAGCTCCTTCTTCAGAATATAGCCAGAACAATTTGGAATCGGTTGTCCAAACGTGAAAGAAAAATACTAAATATTGAAATCATAATTTCAGATAGAAGAGGTTTATATGTTTCATGTCAATTCCTGCTAATCCCGTTACATCCTTTGGGGCGTTTTCGCTTCTGAAGGATTATATGTTTTTCAAAAGCTGTTGCGGGACACGATTGAAATTGTTTCAGGGTCTCCATTCAGCCTGCTTTGTCTGTATCAGCTGTTCGCGACCCCTTGCATCTTGTAAGAAAGTTACCGCGTGGAGCTTTAGCCCCAGGCATGGGTGAAGCTTACAGTAGCCATGCAGCTAAGCTATGCTAGCTCTCTGTGAGCTGAGAAGGTGTCCCTCCGAATGCCAGCGTCCCAGAGTCTTGTTTTTGTTTGTTTTTTTTTATTTGTAATGCCCGCTGAGTGATTGGTGGGATATGTATTGCTCTACAGTGAGAGGCTTTGCTCTTTAAAGGAGCTAAATCGCTGAGTTAATCCCACCCCGACTGAAGCCGTCGACACGGTGGGAACGTAGACGAGAAGTCTACTTTCAGATGCAGACAGAGATCCAACACATCAAGTCTGTTGTAGGTTTATCCGCCACATGGGCATCACACCCATGCTGGAAGAGGGTGTTTTATCACCCACACCTTTTCAAGTGATATAGTTAAACTCCCTCACTTTTTCCTCCAGTTTTGCTCTGAAACTGAACCTGAGAGTGCAGTGAGACTGGTTTTGGTGCATATGTCTATGTTAGCAAACAATTTGTGCCGTGTGCCTTAAAATCTCATGAGTGTTCGCTCAGGACATTCAGCTCTGATGAAGTCTTGCTGCACTTGCTCTGTTCACACATCAACTGTGACTCTCCTGCTCCTTTTGTATGGAAAGCCAGGAGGTCCAAAGAAACCGCAATATTTGATGTCTTTCACCCGCAAAGTACATTTTTAATAGGGATGCACCAATAAATCAGTCTCAATTTCCTTAATTTTGGGAGGTCGGTGACCGGCTGGTACTTACACGTGAAACCGAACTTATCTACTTCAACAAAGGTCTAAAAATCAACCATGATCCTCTTTTGCTTTGCAATGAGAGACGTTTGTCTGACAGATCGGCCCACCAGGTCATGTCTACACATTCGCAGTTAACAATAGTCATCCCACTGTTACCAACTCAGTGACTTTCTTGCTATATTTAGCAACATTTCAGACAAAAAAAATCTGTATCTGCCTAAAACAGAAGGTCAGGCTTCTTAAAGATCGATGATCAGCCAGAAAACTACAATCGGTGCACCCTGTTTTTCTAACATTCAAATATCTGTGTTCAAACGCGAAGCCACTCACAAACATTTGGTTTTATCTGATCAAAGGAGCCATTGGATGAAAAAGCAATCACAAAAAAGCACTGCCGCAAGTGCCAGGAAATAAACAATAAGATTTAAGAAAAAATTACAACAAAAAAGAATCAATTATCAAGAACCAAGTATATTCAATTTAACACACTTGAATTGTTTAGCCTAAGAATATGTAGATGACCATAAAAATCAGTTTGCTTTTTGCATTTCAGGTAATATTTCAACATTTCTTGAGCTACTATGTTAAATATTTACGTTTTACATTTTTAGTGAAAGACCCAGTCAATGTTGTTCAAACCCTGCACTTCACAAAAGATTGCTTTGCCACTGCTGGATCTGTTTTACAAAGATTTTGCAAGTTGTGATGCTTCCAAATGATTGAATGATTGATTAAGTTTGTTTTTTGTTTTTTCTATTCAGGAAACAACAAGGAGGAGGAAGAGGCCATGATGCAGGAGTGGTTCATGCTGGTCAACAAGAAGAACGCCCTGATTAGGAGACAGAACCAGCTCTCTCTGCTGTACGTACCCCTTCCCTCCTGCACATCTATGTGTTTCAACCGGTAGAAACCTGGAAGCATCTCCCCTCGGTGTCAAACCCACCGGCTGAAACCCGTTTAAGCCGCAGGAGGCCGGCGTGTCCTCGCGACTCCATTCAGCTGCTCTGTCTATCTGCTCATTGATTTACATGTGGAAAGGATATGAAATCAATAGAAATGTGGCAATCACCACTCTATCTCTAGTCTCTTTGTATGTGGTCAGCTGCGACAGGTGGAGACACGCACGCCCACACACACACACCCCGCCACACACACATTGGCTTTTTCTTCATTTGCAGGATTTCAAAGAGAGTGAGTGGCTGGGAGATTGAAGTATTCATAATCACATTATATCGTGGGAAAGGGGAGGCTTTTAAAGTGGCCAATTGACAGAAGGGCTGATTATTAGCCCTTTCTGTTCTCTCTTTATGGGGCCGAGGAGAAAAGGCGGCTGTGAAGGACAAATTCTATTAGGGGCTGAATTAGCTCATTTTTTAATATGGCTGAAAGAGGGAAGAATTCAATTTGAGACACTCACACACGAACCCCACGCTAAAACACGTACCTGTCGCCGCGCTTCCCTTTAATTCCTCGTTTCTTCTTCGCAAACACTTTGACCCAGGGCTGTGTGAGAGCGCCACCAGTATCAGTTATGTGCAGTAGATTAATGCGAGGCAGGAGAAGGTTCGGGCGAGTGGCCGAATCGATGTTTATTGCAGGTTTCTTTAAGTACTTAATGATTTAGTCATTAACATATTGATGAACTATGTGTGTGTGGTGTGTGTGTTTTTGCTCTAACTTGCCGCAGGGAGAAAGAGCACGATCTGGAGAGACGGTTCGAGCTGCTCAACAGGGAGCTGAGAGCCATGCTGGCCATCGAGGGTAAGACTCACTTCAGCTGGATTTTATCTCCCAGTTTAGCTTTAAGGTTTTATTTTGCTGCTTTTATATGGTAAACAATGAAGTTAACCAAATTAGCCCTTATTATTATGCTAAAATATCACAGTTTTAACAGTATAATGAAAACATGATCTAAATTTCTTTTGTTTAAAACAAAAGAGAGATGATTACTCCCACCACTGCCTAAATAATATAGATTCCTACTGTTTTAAAAATGATGCATTGACATTTAGATTTTATTACAAAGACAGATATGGAATAAATGCCAGAGTTAAATGTAGTTTTTTTTTTATTCAGTGCTTATTGCTCTGAACACTATAGATTTTTGAACTTTAGCTGGGATTTTAATAAGCTTTTAACAAACTAAGTGCTTAATCAGACCCTTTGCTGTGACACAGTTGCTTAGCAAAAATCCTACTTTCTTTTAGCCTCCTGACCAAAAGGTTTCAGCAACAGGTGGGGAGGGGTGCTGCTGTGTTAAGACCAGTACAGAACGCACAAGAACTGAGAAATGTTAGAAAGCCAAACGAAATTCTCTCCGACGAAGGGATTTCATACTTCACAAAAAGTTAAGTGTAAGACCTCAGGTCACTCTCGCACAGTCACTCCTTCCTCCTTATATTTCTGACCAATACTGAAAGTAGTTTTACTAAGATGACATATCAGCAACAAGCTTTCTTGATTATGTCTTATAGATGATTAAAACCCAACATTCAGCTTCTCAGAAACGTAAAATATTGTGAAAAAGTTAAATATGGTGTCACACATTCATCTGATTTCCTTTTTCAGCAGGACTTTGTACCGGTTCACACTGCAAATTGTACCAAGAGATGGTTTAATAACCATGGTGGTACTGTGTTTGATTGGCCAGCAAACTCCCATGACCTTTAACCCCACAGAGGTTACTAAAAACATAAAGATGGGAGACACTAACCTGAAGGCAGATATGAAAGCAATCCGGACTTGTTTTTCAGAAGACTGACATCTCCATTTTGAAATAGTTTTTTTTTTTTTTTATTGATTTTATGTAATATTTCAGTTTTCTGAGACACTCAATTTTGGGTTTTCACTTTCTGTAAGCCAACAAAATTACAAGGAATAAAGGCTTGAATTGTTGCTCTCTATGGTTAATGAATCTATACAAGTTTCACTTTCTGGAATAAGTGACAACAAATATTCAAATTTCTTTTGCAGTATTTTTGTTTTTTACTTGCACCTTTATTTGTTTCTGGCATTAAGGCAACATTAAGCTGATTAAAAACATTGAAAACTTGTGTATACCTTTGTACTGCTAACCAGCCCATGTCTTCCTTCCTTCATTCGTTTTGGGCCTGAAGCAGAACTATTTAAATTTTGCATCTGTTTCTTGATGAGGATTAAGATGTGAGGGATTTCACTCTGTGATACTTGATCAATGCTATCTATTTCCTAGCCAGACCTGACTAGCTGAGGCCTGATTTGAAATCTGGCCACAGCTGCATCGAGAGAAGGATATGTGCAGCGCGAACCAGCGGTTTTAATACCGAAAGCCTGTTTAAATGCCCCGCTAACGGAGAAAAAGCAGCCATTGTGTCGCATCAAAGTCGTTGCAGGGCCAGGGAAGTTTAATCCCCTTCGACTGCATCCTCTGTGGGGAAAATGAACCTTTTGCCAATCAATGCTAATTGATTTTACTTTTCGACATTGACCACCACCATCTTCTTTCCACAAACCCTCCCGGCCTTTGGACAGCCATTGTAATTTCAGCGGGCACCTGATAAGCTACCTGCTCCATAATAAATCAATTGTAATTAGCAAGAAAGGCGGTCCGAGCTGCTGTGGGGGGGTTGATGAAAAAGAGGAGGAGGACGAGAAAGAGGGGCGCGCATTTGTATCCAAACTGCACCACTTTGCGTCCATGTTGCCCATCCATGTCCGCTGCATCCTTTTTTCTGCTTCTTATTGGTGTGAACGCTGGAAAAGATTCACCCACCTCTTTGGTCCAAACTCTGTTTATTTTGTTCTATTTCAGCCATTCGGTCTTTACAACTTTCAGCTCAGAAGAATTTTCTACTCGACCACTTTGTGCTCAGTGAGCTTTCTGAGAAAAGTTCACTGAGAAAACAAAATAGAGTAAATTTGTTTCCGAACAAATTTACTCTATTTAATGTTCTATCAGGGCTGGAAAACACAAATCACGATTGCCTACTGTGATATGTTGCATAAGTTTTTCATATCAGTCGCTATCGATAATTGATTCTTTTTGTTCCTTTTAAATATCTGAAATACTTCTAAACTGGTGACATGACCTTTCCTGTTTCATCCAGTTTCCTCTCCATGCCGTTACTTTTATTTTTACGCAGTTATGAGGCAAGGCGGCCAAGCCTGAAACTGCTGCTGTGCCAATTACTCGACATCTTGTTGCTAGGTAACCGAAGAGTGAGTGAGTTAGATGACGTTGCTTATCTGGTCGTGAAACGTTGAGCAGCTAAAACCTTTCCTCTGCCTACATCCCCCAGAATGCTGTGCGGTTCTGGTTCGGAGTTGAGTGAGTTATCGAATATTATATCAGATGTGTCTATCGCAATATATGTTGTTATTGATTCATTGTTCAGCCCTATGTCCACCTTTCCAATAGCATAGATTTATTTTTTCTGGTCTTATCTGTGCCCCCTTTAATCGATCAATCAATCAATCAATGAAGTTTATTTGTGCAGCACATTTCAGCACCAAGGCCGTTCAAAGTGCTTTACATCATGAAAACATGAAAACATCAAACACGTCATACATGCAGTGCAAACCAGTTACAGATGTTACATTTTGTCAAGTAACATCGTTAAAACCAATACGAATTAAATATGTTGGTCGATGTTCTAGTTATTACGGTAAACATGTGGATGTTCAGTGTTTTTTACACCCGCACTCAGTTTCCAGGTGTTTTGTCTCATTAAACGAGCGCGGCCCCGAGTGGACGACTCTATATATCAGGTTTGTCTGATGTGCCCACATTTGTGTGTGTGTGTGTGTGTAGTGTGAGAGCAGAGATAGTGTATACGCGTGCGTGGGGGTGTACGTGCGCGTGTGTGGAGAGGTGCTGTGTGTCGTGTCACTGCCGCCTTCATGTGGACATGTTGGATTTGCAGCCCACTAACTTATCAGCCGGCCTTATTTTCCTCCCTAAGGGAAGCACTTAACATTCAGCGGCTCTTCCTTTTCTGCAGCAGACACAGATAGTCCTGAGCTGTTGGCAGGAAGGCTGCCGACGTGCCACGATCTGTCAGTGTCCGTGTGTTTGTGTCCACCTATGAGTGTGTGTGTGTGTGTGTGTGTGAGCACACAGGTGTGTAGTTTTTATTTGGTGCTCGGGCAGGTCTATTGAGCAGTGGTCGGGAGTGCGAGTAATTGCTGATTTGGTTGGCCAGTCAATGACACAGACAGACAGAGATGAGAGAAGGTGAGAGAAAAACACATCTGTGATCCACCTGCCCTGACACTCACACACCCTGCTGGGAAAAATATATGCCTGCAGTCAGTCAAACACTCCTCCATCTGTCACACCGGATGCTGCGACAGCACACGCAAACTGCAGGAAGAGCTCAAAGAGTGGGGAAAATAAGCCAACAAGGAGTAAAATCTCTGAAAAGATAAACATTTGAGGTTTGGATCAGGAGGTTTTCTCTACCAGCAGACAGGTGAGGACAAATGTTTTGTCCTGTGGGGCAAAATTGTCGAGCCAAAAAGTCTCACAAGCCAAAAAAAAAAAAAAGAAAAAGTTGTCCAATTTTTATATATATATATTTTTGTAATAGATGTTATTTATCTACATCCAAAACTTAACGTTAATTTTACACATTGAGGGTACTAACAGAAAAACATCCAATTTTGTTGTTTTCTTTTGGGCCCAATTTACCTCATTTATGTTCCGTAAGAAGAACAGAATTTGAGTTGCTTTCTTTCGATGCTAAGGCTCGCTAGCACACTAGTAAGGCGGTTCACCCAGGGCGCCAAACAGGCTGGGACTGCAGCCGAGTGTGAAAGAAACTAAGGTGCAGTTTGATGCAGATCAGGAGAAACTGCTGGATAGTGAGACATCGGGGCAAGCGAAGATCTCTAGCCTGCCGCTGATGTCATTCTGAGCATGCTCAGTGATAACCACATCCTTGTACCGTGTTGGGGTGATGCCAGGCGGGGAAACGCCATCTGTATGCCACACTCTCATCTCCCTGCCGCAAAATTGATCCACTATGCCCTCTTTATCTGCTTACTGACTCACACCTATGTTTGGATACACACACACACAAAGCGGCGTCTTGGCTCGCTGTAAAGGACTGTGCGTGTGTTTTAAAGTGGACACCCTCTTGCTGTATAAAAGGGATTTATGCATAGCTGGGTCCCTGAGTTTTTCCTGTTACGGTTTGATATGATAAGCCTTTTTTTATATGTTTAAAATCAATATGTAATCCTATGCAGGAGCTTATCCCTCTCCACACACACACACACACACCCCACGTCATTTGTAAATCTATTTGGGCTTTGTAACACATCGGGGCGGTGTGCTTCAGACCCTGATTGATTAGGTGCAGTATGCAATCCGATCACATGGGCGACTTTTGATGATGTCGCCGACTCTTTCAGCGCCGAGTCGACAGAAACCGATGACTACAAACGACTTTATGGGGAATCACAGACGGCCTGTTATTAGTAAATGTAACATTAAAATTAGATATGATTGAAATCATTCACATGTTGGATCATCCAGCAGTGAATGTTCTGAACAGGAGTTAAAATCCTGCAGGTCGTCCAGCTTCACGCCTGTTTTAAAATGTTTTCTAGATTTCCAAATCAGATCCTTTCTTTACAAGAGAAAACAAACTGTAACTGGTGTCAAGTTATAGCCGGGTTTTCAAATCACTGTCCTTCACATTGTTTCTACAGCTGTTTTTTTAAAGTATAGAGATTATTCAAATCAGTGAAAACTCTTAGTATAGCGCAGCATTGCACCTCCCCCACCTGTTGCTGCGGACTACACATTAATAAGGAGGGTGCTGCTTATTGTGTAGAAAATTGTTTCTTTTCAGTTTTGAGCAAAATAAATGACTGTTGAGCAGTTTTGTTTTTTTTTGTAAATATCGTAATATTGTGGTACTGTTATCCTACGCTGAGAATCTCACACCCGCAGGTTTAATTTGATCTAACATCTGGGTGACAATGTCCTCTGGATTTATCCTGGATAATAAAAATGTTCCAGGATCTTAAACCTGATCAGATTCGCATCGATAAGTTGGAAAATCTTTCTATTTTTGATTCTAATTGATACTTCCTTTTGTTTCCTGATAAGTTTTCTGCATCTAGCTGCAACGTTGGTGGAAAACTTTAATTTCTCAAACACTCGTTTATGCCTGCATCAGTAAAATTTGCTTTAAAAAATATATGTATATTTAAAATTGCGCAAGTTAC
Organism: Girardinus metallicus; assembly: GCA_903067095.1. Taxonomy (NCBI): domain Eukaryota; kingdom Metazoa; phylum Chordata; class Actinopteri; order Cyprinodontiformes; family Poeciliidae; genus Girardinus; species Girardinus metallicus. Next base: position 140,278 of record CAEGAE010050063.1, read on the forward strand.
ACCTTTGCTGTATGAAGATAAAAATGTTCTTCCCAGCTGTTTTCTATTGATTTTAATGGATTTAAGACGTGTAAAATCTATTTATAAAATGGAAGTTATCTATAAAGTATAATCTGTGAAGGCTCAACAAAAAGCACAGTTTACATATTTAATTCTATTTTCTGTATCATTGATTTCCAATCATTGTTTCTGGATCAAAGCAGTTTGTATTCTTTAGAATAACTTAGTAAAAAGTATTGATAGGAGCGATGATGTTGACACTTTGTGTTCAACACCATTTTAAATGTTACAAATTTTGTTGCATTTTCCAAACTGAATCCGTCATGGAAAGAAGTCGTGGTTTTGTGTGAAACTTTTCAGGCCTGGTTTGATTTTTCTAAACTTGAACTCCTGAAGAGATTCTACCAACGAGCTTTAGTTTTCCTCTCCGTTACATTTTGCGGGTGATGCAGCGGAAGGATCTGTTTTGTTCTACCAGACGTTTTCCTTTGCCTGTCATCTTTCGTTTCCTTCACTGATACTTTTTGTCTCCTGACTCCCACTCGGCCTTCAGCCAGCCGCAGCCTTGCGGGGCCTTTTTTTTTTTTTTTTCCAGAACCAGGATGAAGCGGGATGAGGAACGCCAGAGAAACGACGGGGAATCCGTTGATATTTCAGCGCTTGTGGCTTGTAAAAAATTCTCAGGAGATCTCGGCTCCTACTGCTTTGACGTTTTGTCGTCGTGTTTGGTTTGAGCAGGAGAGCGAGGCAGGCAGCTGCATGCCGGACAGTCTCACCGGGCTTCGGACCAGTTTGCGCTCTTGAATAAATTTTGCGGCGGTGAGAGCCGTGGGGGTGGGGGGGGGGGGGGGAGTTTTGTGTGGATTTGAACCGCCGCATTCTTGTGTGTTATGCTGAGGCTCACATGGTAACCGCTGGCGCGCTCAGTTAGGTTCATCTGAACAGCTCCTGAGTCCTGAACCTCCCTCTACCTCCAACTCTCTCTCCCTCTCGCTCTGATGGAGGGGCGGAGCCTATCGGGGGGCTGCAGGGTGTTTTGTTTGTTCCTCTGTCTCTGGTTACCCAGCCTGCCCCGCTCTGGTGTTGCCTGGTCACGTCTCTCATCGGCTCTTTTTATTGTTTACCTTCCTAATGAGGGAGGCGGGGCTCTGCTGGACGTGATTGACAACCCCCCACCGCTCCCCCTCCAGCCCCTCAGCCCTCTTTAGCTCTTCCCCTTCAAGAATCAACCAGGGTTTGGCTTTTTGGCTCACCACTGCTTTGAAGGAGAACATTTTTAAACCTTTGTGGTTTGTAAGGAAGTTTTCAGATGAATTTTTTCCTTCCCCTTCTGTGGGCTGGCGTATCGGGGGGAACGCCGTCGGAGAGATGTGACGACTTCCTGTCGCACAATTATCTAAACTTGATGACTCATCGAATTCGCCGTGTCCCAGATCAGCCCACATTCTCTCCGTCCTAAATTACCACTCGAGTCAACAAACAAGACACTAACAGCGCTCAGAAGCAAGTTTAGACACATTTCTGAGGAGTTTGACGACGCAGTGTAAATTTAATAAAGGCACTGCGTTTGCTCTACTTTCTACTGCAAATGTTTTAGCACACTTGAAATAAGACAAAATTAACTCATAAGTAACTTTTCAGCAAAAAATAGGAGCTTGGGTTAATTCCTTAATATTGATGAAAAAGTATCAGTTCCACTGGCAGATTGTTTCACTTATAACAAGAGATTTTCCCATGTTATAATCAAAATAATCTGCCAGTGGAACTAGAACCTTTTCATCAATATTGAGGGATTATTGACTGAAAACAAGCTTCTATATCTTGCTAAAAAGTTATGACTTAGTTTTGTCTTGTACAAAGACATTTGAGGCGGAAACGAGACCAAAAACACTTTATGAGATTTTGTAATTTTGCCCGAAGACGCTGAGAGCCAAATATTGGGAGTGTGTTTGTTTCGCTCTATAGCTGACTTCAAAGGCCCGAGCAGGGCCAATCAGGAGAGAGCAAACCTTTCAGGACCAACACACTGGGCCCAGCAGGACTCACACACACAGACACACACGCAGTCTAACTGCTGCAATTTGATTCAACAAGAGTGGAGGTGGGGGGTGGATATTTATTTTTAATAAAGCCCACGTATTTTAGGACTGACAATTCACAACATTCCTATTCCTCTGGGATCAATATTGATAGAGAACTTAGCCTACAGAAGCAGTGCGGTGCTTCAGCTGTGCTTGGATTCTCTCTGGGATATGTGGCTTTACACACACACAGCCCTACACTCCCTGCGTGTGTGTAGGGCTGCAGAAAAGCTGAAGATATCCTGCTCTCCTTAAGCTGCAAAGCAGCCAAATAAATCTGCACACTCTGACGTTGGCGCTCTTCAGCCGAGGCGACTTCGGATCAGGGTGTGTTGGAGAAACATGCGGAGGATTTGTGTAAATCGCACAGAAACGTTGTGATGATGTTTGTGTTTTTGGGGGGACGGAGGGAGGGCGTAGCGCTTCCCCCGGTGGCGGCTGAACATGGAGCCGAGGCGGATATTTGAGCCCCAGGGGGAAGTGGGTGCTCCCCTGTATGCAGCCCCCCCTCCTGGGGGAGGCTGAAGGGATTTGGATCAGGGTCCCACCTGGGCCCTGTGGGGCCCCTTCCTGGAAAGTCCCTAGAGAACTGAGGCTGGAGTCGGGGGGGGGGGAGGGGGGGCTCACCTGCTTGTTTATTTAAAGGAACTGATCAGGAAACTAATTATTTTCAATTTTCACCCAAATCATCACTACATGACTTGATAATGTCTTCATTCAGGCTGAAACACGAGTATTTCCTTTTGATCAAACATTTTCAGTTCTCTGATCAATACCTGGGCCTTCACAGTGGCAGCATGAGTCCTTGTATCTCCAAGCTCGTCAAAGCTGCACATCGCTGTAACAATACGCTTCAAGGACATTTGCTCAGAACGGAGTGTGTCTCCACTGATCCTCAGCTCGGTCCAAAGGGACGACCTTTGACCCCCCGGGTTCACCGTTCAAACTCCTGAAGTTGGGAATCTTTCTTTAAAGACCTCGGTTTTGTAGAGATGCAGTTTTTTCCACTAGGTGTGATGTAATGTTTTCTTCCTTCAGGTGTCAAAAGTCTGAAGCTTCCTCTGATTTTTGCAGACTGGCAGAAAACCGAAGCCCAGAAGAGACGAGAGCAGCTGCTGCTGGACGAACTGGTCATACTGGTCAACAAACGGGACGCGCTGGTCCGGGATCTGGATGCCCAGGAGAAAGAGTGAGTTACTTACAGAACCGTCAAGAAACGTTGTATGAAAATGGTTTAAAGCAATCAGGGGTTTTCAAGGCCTCTGGTGCCCGTTTTTTTTTTTTTTTTTTTTTTGTTCCCCCCTCTGGTACTCCTGTCGCTCCGACCCCACCTTTGGGGGTGGGATCTCTTCCAGATCCGTGGTGCCAGGAAGGGTGAAAGGTCAGAGTGCGGCCCCTGGCATGAATCCACCATGGCACCGCTTCATCCCCCAACACACACACACACGCAGCTCCTTCGGGACTCGTGACGTTTTGATGTTTGTGGTCCACAGGGCCGAGGCAGAGGACGAGCACCTGGAGAGGACGCTGGAGCAGAACAAAGGCAAGATGGCCAAGAAAGAGGAGAAGTGTGTCCTTCAGTGATCAAACCAACAAAATGTAGCCGATTAAAGAAATGTATCATCATGAATATCCTCACTTTTCCTATTGTTTCATAGCAGCTCGTAGAATCCTGACGAGGTTTTTAGATCACTTTGACAAGCAGAGACTCAAACTTTGCACCAACTTTCTACCGAATCACGGTTTCCACTATTTTTTTTTCCTTTTGAACTCCCGGTTATTTAAAAAAAAACGGTACCGTTATGTAATATAAATATGTTTTCAAGATGGAGAGCGCAGAGCAGAATGAGGACACCAGAGGTACAACACAACTGGGTTTGATGAGGGGAATATTTCCCATCATCATCATCATCATCATCTTCAGATATTAAGTTTTTTGTTTTAAAAGAAGAAAAGAAACAAGACGTGATTCTTTGGGCTTACTTGACATTTAGTTGCTTCACTTTATACTTGTAAAATATCTTAACTGCATTACTGTTTATAAATCTTGCATAAATCTTTCCTGTTGTTTTTTTTATTATTATTGTTATTATTATTGTCTTGGCTTGAAACCAAAAGAAATAGTAAAGAAAAAAAAGTCATTGTATATTTCCTTCATTTTTCTGCTTTCTGGATCCTCCTTTGAATCCCCTACAGTCTGAAACAACAGATATGTTTATTATTTATTGTCCCACAAGCTGCTTGTGAGTGAGTACTCTGTCATGTTTCATGTGTTTTTCTTTTTTTTTTTTTTTTTTTTTTTTGCTCAGCTAATTTTGGTTCCTATTTATTGTTTTTGGAAGAGGAGAGAAAAAAAATGTTGCTTCCATTTGTATCTCTTAGAGCTCCACATGTCCTTTACCTGTGAACATTTATCTGATTATTTATTCCAGTCATAACCCAAGTCTCCAGTAATAAAGTCCTTATGATTTCATACTCCACAGCATTGTGTGTGACGTGTTTTGTTTCACTCTAGAGCAGATTTAGGTTTTTTTAAGGTGAGCATTATTGATGTTTTATTGTTCACTGTGATCTCCACTGTTTGTCTATTTTGGGGTCATTTTGCACAATTTATCAGCTGATGAAGTGGCCTTCATCAGCTTCCTTTCTTCAAATCTCCTGCTGTTTTCATATAAATTTGCGTTTAGGATTTGAACAGTTTCCACTGAAGGATATTTTTAAAACAAATCTATTTTTTTTTTCTTGTCCGGTTTGCTGCTGAACGCGCCTGAGACATTTGAGCCGACCTGGAGAGAACCGAGAAAACTTTATATCTTTCTATATTTACCTTTATAAGATGACATTGTTTTTTTGAGGTGACCTGTGAAACGTGTCTCTGGAAAACGGGGCCGCAGACGCAGGATGAGCGCGGGTTAACCCTCCGCTCCGTCCCCGCAGGCAGCCCTCCCATCCGCGATTAAAGCGGTGAAATCGGTTGTGACAGCAGACGTCCTCCTCGGCTTCTCTGATACTTTCAGATTAATTTGCTGATCTGTTTCTTCTCTGCTTGGAACCGACTTTTTTTTTTTTTTTCTTTTTTTTTTTGCACGTGCACATTACGCACGGTGCGTCCCCGGAGGCGCTTTGTTTTACACTGGCTGTGAGGAAGTTAAAATAATACTCCGCATTTGAAGTCAATTTATTCTGTTATAACTTGTTTCGGTTTTCAAACACTTTTTTAAAATATGCATTATTATGGAGGCGGCAAACTGAACTTTTTGTCGAAGTTTTGAGCTCGTTTTTTTTGGTTCATTTTGGAAATTCGCCTCATTAAAGCTGCACTCAAATCGCACACTTGGCAATAAACAAACGCCTGAAATGATTCTGACTTACCTCTGCGGCTGCAGTCACTGCTTATGCAGAATTTATTAATGTTCCAGTTGCAGGAAAAAATATATATATAAACGGGTGGGAAAAACATCTGGATCCAGTCTCCTTTCGGCGGGACCTACGCTGCGTTTTCCCCCCGACAGGTGCTGCGCGCCGCTCGGCCTCCGCAGCTCGCTGGGAGCCGGGAGCTCCGGAGCTCCGTGCGGCGGGAACCCGGAGCTCCCCGCAACAAGCCACTCTGAGGTTTATGCATCATCGTTTTAATAAGCACCGACAACATCCCCGCAGATCCGAGCTTCTTCCAATCCTCCCGGCTGAAGGGACAAAACTTTTCAACCCCCCCACCCCCTCCTCCTCTCCTCTCCTCTCCTCCGCTCTAATCCCAGGCTTTACCAGCTCAGCATTAAGAAAATTCAACTGCAATTTGGGATTAGACAAAATGCTCTTATTACAAAAAGCTTGGTGCAACTTGATAACTTGATACTTGTTCAGGGGGGGGTTATCTGGAGGTCTCACATCGAGAAAAGGAAGAGGGGGGCGGGGGGGGACAAGAAATGTGAGGGGAAATGTCAGAATAAGCCGTCTCGTTTGTGTTGGGAAGGCCATATTTGTTGAATGGCCTTTTTGCATAATTTAACGGAGAATCTGTGTGTGTGCGCGCTGGTGTGAACAGGAGGGGTGCTGGTATTTGGATCTTTGGCGGGCCTCTGACTGCTTGGACTTCAGAAATAAAATGCAGAAAAGGTGCGGGGAAGGGTTTGACCTCTTTCAAATCACCTTTCATTTCTCCCCTGCTTCTTTCATGTCTGATTTTGATCTGATTTGATCCTGTGCGGCTGCGTTTAAAAAAAAAAAAAAAAAAAGCCGCCTTTTAAGCATCACCACTGCAGGCCTCGACACACAACCTGCAGCATTTATCTGTATAGTCAAAGTCCTCATGCGTGCTCTGCTTTAACGCGTAAAGATGTAATTTCCACCCCTTCACTTGACTCCATTTTGTTTATTCTGCATTTAAGAGATCCGCGGGGTTTTTTTTTCTTTCCTGTTTTGACCTTCAACAACAAATGGACGGAAATTTCAAACGTATTCATCTTAAAAGGTTTTGCTTTTTAAAACATCAACGTGCTCGAGCGGCTGCAGCTTCTGCCTTTTTTTTTTTTTTTTTTTTTTTTAACCCGCTTTCCTCCGCAGTGAGTTGGAGGTCTTTCCCTATTAAACTTTACGTCAACCATCCTCAAATGTAATTCTAAATGGGGATTAAACCTCATTAATATTCATGAGATTTGTCTCTGTGTGCGAGTGTGTAGAGGAGGAAAAAAAGAGGGGAGAATGGGGGGGTATCAATAAAAATCAAAATGGATAAATTTAACTTCTCTCCGCCTGGTTTCATCGCTCCACTTTTTATTTTATTTTTTTATTTTTATTTTTTTTTTTAAGATGGAAAACAGTTTTGAAAAGGAGATTAAAAGAATAATAATAAAAAAGAACAAACCAGAAGCGGATTTGATGGCACATTTTCTCCCCATTATTTCTTCATGTTTGGCAGGAAAAATCCCAGATTTGCAGATCATGTGACGCTTTAAAAAAAAACCACAACAACAATGGCGTTTTCTGTCAATAAAATCAAATCCCACATGTTCAGTTTTATTTCAAGTGCTCTGTCACCTCTTTGCCCGCGTCTCCCTCTAGATTCAGACGGTTCCAGTTTGCGCACTCACTCTGGCGCACAGCGGAGCGGCAGGCCCGCTGCTGCTGCTGCGGGCCTCTGAATCGTTTCCATCTTCTATAAAAGCCTCCGAGCTTCTTCCCCCTGCTCTCCGGGATCGGTCGGTGGAGGAGGTGCAGCGGGAGGTGGAGGGGTGGGAGGTGGGAGAAAAGGAGGCGGTGTCATCCCCTCGTCTCGCCCTCTACCCAATGTCTGCCTCCGCGCGCTCATTGGGGGCCCGCGCCGTCCGTCACGGCCACAGCCGCTCTGTGATTGGCTGCGGGAGGCGGATCCCGCAGGTGATCCTCCGCTCATAGAGGCGCGGGGCGGAGAGAAGGTGATCAATCTCCATCCGTCTCCATTAGAAATCACCTTTAACAGCCTGACAGACGACGACGAGCCCCCCTGAAAAAAGCAAATGAGTTTGATTTGTGCGGCCGTAAAAACGCCCGGAACCGCGGCGAGGACGCGCTGAGCCAGTCTGCGCCTCCTTTTTTTTTAAATATATATATATATATATATACATACATATATTTATCCCGTGATGCCGCTGGCTTTGCGCACTGTTGTTTGGTTTTGAGCAAGTCTGCGACTTCTTCGGCGGGTTTCCTGCTACTGGATAATTTTACTCGCCTCTTGCGGTCCGAGGGCTCGGGAGGAAGGAAGGAAGGAGTAAAACAAGGTAAAGTTTTATTATTACTATTATTATTATTATTATTATTATTATTATTATTATTATTATTATTCCGCTCTCACTTTTAAGACTTCAACTTTTTTATTTATTCATTTTTTTTTAAGTTTTGGTGACAGAATCTAATTCAATTTGCGTAAGAATTTTCCGCAGATATATCAATTAATACCGCAAAGTGAAGGACTTTCAGCTTCGGCCGAATCAACTTTCCTCCAGGAGTGCAGATAATTTTCACATTTCAATTCCAGTTCTTCCCTTTGAGTTTTTTTTTTTCCTTCTTCTTCTTCTTACTGAACGCAATTGGCCATTAAAGCGTGTGAAGCACTCTGTAGATAATTGGAGAGGCGTGTTTTGGTTTTTGTTAATTTATTTCTCTGATAAGAGCCCTTGTGAGGCTCTCGCTCTCTCTCCCCGGAGGTCTCATCTAAATTGTAATGGAGTTCATTTGCACCGAGGTGCCGTCCTCTCCTCCGCTCCCCGGCCCGCCACGACTGCAATACACGTCGGCTTGGCTGGGCTTCGGTTCGGCCAGTCAGGCCCCTCATTGTTAGAAATAGTCGCGCTAATTTAATTCACACTCTTCACGCTGCAGGGCTGCGTTTGGCTTGAGATTTTGCGGGGAATTGTGGATCCATACGAGTCCAAATGAGTTGTTTTAAATCTGTATTGTACCTAGAAGTTATTCGAAGTGGAGTGAATTTCAAAATAGCAACACCTCAACGTTAAATACTTCTACAAAACTGCACATTTCTATGGAGTAAATGTGTGTATTTTTATTAATTTATTCTATTTATTTACTGCACGTTTTGGTCGGAGTGCCTCCCTGTGTGTGTTTTAATGCAGAAGGCTGCAGGGATTTCTGCTTGTGGTTAAAAAAAACAAAAACAAAGAAGAAGCAAGGACCGGAAAAATAACAAAATGATAATAAAAAAATGTAAAATATGGACCAATTTCCAGAAAGGCTTCTGATTGCATCATTAATATAATATCAAACGCATCCGTGACCTACTTCTATTTATTATTACGTGGAAGTGTTTTGTCAGAGCAGAGCTACTCAACACACACCATGACACACACACACACACACACGCACACAAACACATTGGAGTTTGTCTCGGCTGAGCAGCATTTTTTTTTGTTTTTTCGTGAAAGTTTGTTTTATAGAGCTTTGCATGCATTTTTAAAGAGTATTTTTTTTAAGTTGTAAATTAGGTCATTTAAAATGGTTGCTGGGAAAATGCGCGCATGATATCAATAATTACAGCCATATAAATGGAGATAAATGTCTAAACAATCTAACCAAATTAACACGGAAATCAGAACTTTCCATCTAAACCTGCAGGGCTCCTCCAGCACCTCTCTCACCCTCTTTCACTATTTAAAGCAGGGATATTATTATAAATCCTGTTTTTACATTGTTTTTCAAGAGATGAGTTGTGGAGGCTGAAAAACGCACGACAACTTTTTTTATTTGTTTGTTTGTTTGTTTCTTTATTTTTTCACAAAAGTCCTAATAAACGGCTAATCCTTGTGTTATGAGAGCGTGATGATTAAACAGTGCAGCGTGTCCTGTGTTTGTTATCCTATTGCCATGGAGACATAAAAAAATATTCATTTTGATGTTTGTAATTGTGCGTTTGTATTTAATTGTCTTTCAGCTTAAGTTGCCCAAAAAAAAAGGGCCAGTATAAAAATGTAATTTTTTTTTTTTTGTAATAAACAATTAACGTCATAATATTTACGCTTAAATGTCAAACAAAAAGGTCTCGCTAGACATTTGATATTATTGTTATTATTACTATTATTATTCTCTGTGCAGTAACTTGAATCGGTCCCTTGCTCCGTCAAGCTGCAGCATCGGGGGAAGCTGAACCACTGGCCTGAGCTGGGTGGAGCAGTGACCGCCTGTAGCATGATGTCCTACCTCAAACAGCCCCCCTATGGGGTGAATGGCCTGGGGCTGAGCGGCGCTGCCATGGACCTGCTGCACCCCTCGGTGGGGTACCCAGGTAGGAGCCCCGGCACTTTGGTTAACGCTGTTAAAGCTGCTCGAGAACCGGCGAAATGAATTAAGCTGGCTGCTTAATTTAGCTGCTGTTATCGCTCGCGATCATTTTTACCAATGGGAAAAATACACTCTAAATTAGTTTAAAGTGTTCAGGCACTGAGTTCTTTTTTTAGATTTTTTGAGGCTCTAGTGGCCTTTATTTGAAAGTAGCTTGACAGGAAATTAGGGATTGAGAAGACATGCGGCAAATGTCGCCAGGCCGGGAATTGAACCTGCGACTACCTGCATGAGGACTAAAGCCTCCATATGTGGGTTGTGCTTTGCACCTGCGCCACCACAGCATCCCAGGCACTGAGTTCTGAGTTCAGCCAGCTCGGCTTTTATTTTCCACCGGAGTTAACTTCACAACACGTCTGTGACCGAGTGTGATGTCCAGCGTTTGTTCACCGTGTTTCGTCCGCCTGTTTCCCCGCAGCGACTCCCAGGAAGCAGCGAAGGGAGCGGACCACCTTCACCCGCTCGCAGCTGGACGTCCTGGAGGCTTTGTTCGCCAAAACCCGGTACCCGGACATCTTCATGCGGGAGGAGGTTGCGCTGAAGATCAACCTGCCGGAGTCCCGAGTTCAGGTGAATTAAAATAAGACATCCCGATTTCAGGAGGGGGGGGATGAATAATTTTTTTTAAAAATGAAGCAAATTGTAATTTTAGGCTATTCATTTTATAACAAACATATTTTATTAATGCACAAAGAAAAATTCGCTGTTTTAATATTATTAATAAATTGTAAATGAGATTATTTTTCCTGTTAGTGACGTCATTTAATCCAGAACATTCGTTGGGTAATCGTTACCGTTAGCCAGCTAGTTTACATCCCAGATTATCTTTAATATTTTCCTCATTTTCACGCACAAAAATGTCACAGAATCCCTTCTCTACACATTCTTAAGATAATTAATAATTAATTACTAAAATCCGAGAAACCTGAATGAGGAAACTCTTTTGTTTCCCCCACCAGTATTTAGATTAATTTTGTGATTGGACAGTCTCTGAGTCAAGTAATTAGCCAGTAAAGCAGTAAGAGCTTAATTTATGACTAAATTAATTAATGGCAGCAAAAGATTGGCTCATTAGTTAATGGGAACGTTACTGTAACCACTTTACATCAGAGGCTATAGATGTGGATTATTATGCTGGGGTCTAGCTGATTTACCTGCACTGCTTTAGTTTAGCTAATAGAAAACTTCATAATATCCTGCATATTTGCTCATGAATGCTCACACTTTTAACAGCGTATTGTGTGTGTGTATGTATATTTTAAGCGGGTTGATGTTCGCTGTAATTTGATCTGAAATGCAGGAGGAATAAGACCGTTCCCTGGAAATGCTGCACACACATTTAACCGCTGCAGCACAATGCCAGACAAATACTACTCTTAAAAGGCATAATGGGGGGAACTGAGGCCGCTGTCTCACAGTTTGAGTTATTTTCAGAATGTGTGTGTGAAACAAAATGCTCTACAAGATCCTACCCTCTCAGTGCTCTAGAGTTACCCCACTGTGTGGTGAAACTCAATAGCCTGTTATCTTAGAGCCGTCTACCAGGTATGAAATTAGACCCCTGGCTGATCCAAGCCAAGGGGCCGAGGTGGAAATGAACCTTGATGGATAATAACCCTCAATTTTCCTCCATAATGTACTCCCAGCATGGCCTTGGAGTTTTTCCTTTTATTTGTTTCATGGTGGTTGGTAACTCCTGCTTGGTGTGTGTGCGTGTGTGTGTGTTTTTTGTGTGTGTTTTTGCGTACAGGTGTGGTTCAAGAACAGGAGGGCCAAGTGTCGCCAGCAGCAGCAGAGCGGCAGCAGCGCCAAAGCCAGGCCGCCCAAGAAGAAGTCCTCTCCGGCCCGGGAGAGCACCGGCTCGGAGAGCAGCGGTCAGTTCACCCCTCCCGCCGTCTCCAGCGCCGGCTCTTCCTCCTCCTCCACCTCGTCCACCAACCACACGGGGCCCGCAGCGCTCAGCAGCACCTCTACCTCCATCAGCACCGTCTCCTCCATCTGGAGCCCCGCCATCTCTCCGGGAAATGCCCCCGCGCCTGCCGTCGCCCCACTTCCCGAGCCGGGACCCCCGTCCAACGCCTCCTGCATGCAGCGGTCCATGTCAGGCTCGGCCGCCGCCGCCACCTCCTACCCCATGTCCTACAACCAGACGCCGGGCTATGGACAGGGCTACCCAGGCCCCTCCAGCTCCTACTTCAGCAGCGTAGACTGTGGCTCCTACCTGGCGCCCATGCACTCCCACCACCACCCCCACCAGCTGAGCCCCATGACGGCCTCCTCCATGTCCGGCCACCCGCACCACCACATCAGCCAGTCGTCGGGGCACCACCACCACCACCACCACCAGGCCTACGGCGGCTCCGGCCTGGCCTTCAACTCCTCCGACTGCCTGGATTACAAAGACCAGACGGCGGCCTCGTCGTGGAAACTCAACTTTAACGCCACGGACTGCTTGGACTACAAAGACCAGGCCTCCTGGAGGTTCCAGGTCTTGTGATCAGCTTTTTAACTTTTTTTTTTTCTTCTTGGCTTCTTTTCCTGCTGCCCCCTCTTCTATTAGTTTGTTGCTTGTTATTAAAAACACAGAGTTTATGAACTATAACGACATGCCCAGCAGTCGAACTGCTCTTCTCCCCACTTGTCCCCCGTATTATAGAGAAAAGAAAAGAAGAAAACATTACAAAAAAAACAAAAGAAATCCTGTTGAGCATCAGGAGCAGCTTTGAGCCGATTTCTAAAAATGTGGAGGAGCTTAAACTGTTCTATAAAACTCGACTTGGACAAACTCCTTCGACCACCAGCCCTCTGGATGGAAGGAATATTTTCCCCTCCGTTGCACCGACGGGGAAACAAACTGCCCTCCTGCCCCTTTTACCTCCAACCCTGTCAGAATCTGTACAGTTTTTATTTCTCAAATTTGTTATTTTAGGACAACAGAGATTTTTAGTCAGCTGCATCACAGAGCTGAAATATGTAAATACTATTTGGGTCAGTTACAGTGACCATGTTTAGTTTTTTTTTTTTTTTTTTTTTTTCTGAATTTAAAATTGTTTATAACAACTTTGGGAGGAAAAAAAAAAAAAACACGCTATGTAAATCTTTCTAAATATTCCAAAGATGATAAATTGGCCATGAAGTTGCGTTTTTTTCACATGGGGTTTTATTCAGAAACAAATACTTAAAAATTTTGGATGTCTTGGATTTAACAAAAGGGCGAACAAAGGCATCAGACCGGATGCAGACGTTATTCCAGCCTCTACGTTTTCCAACCAGGTCTCCTCTCTGGAGCATTGTGGTGATACTGGACATGTTTGAACCGCAGCACTTGGCTTAATTGTGGGGTCAAAGTATTTTTGTTTTGTTTTTTTTTTTTTTTTTTTTTTTTTTTTTTTTTTTTTTTTTTTTTTTTTTTTTTTTTTTTTTTTTTTTTTTT